>VMDO01006882.1:25264-96165 GCA_007922755.1 Pedetes capensis
TATTACATGAATAATCTAGTCCATTTGCATTATTGCCATCCTTTGCTATTATTGGTATTATTATTATTATTTCCCAAACTATTAAAGTTGGGCTGTTTACTTTGAGGTTGACCTCTTTCTCATTCCTTGTTCTTTGTTGGCCCTCCTCCCCCTCCCTTCTCCCATCATGGCTTCCTTTTGCTAGATCCCTCCCTCCTCCTTTCCACTCCTTAAATTGTTCCTTTTCTATGCTAAGTTTACATGAGCTTTTTATTATGTTCTAACTTATGAATAGGACTTTTTCCTTCTTTTAAGTTTGATTCAGCTCCCACATATGAGTGAAAATATATGGTATTTCTCTTTTTGGGCTTGTGTTCATTCACTTAAAATACTTTTCTCCAATTCCATCCATTTTGCTGCAAATGACATTAGTGGTCAAATTTGTCTCAAGATAATTTAATTATTTACTCATTAAGAAGTCGCCTTTCAAATGCCAGGACATTCTGTACACTCGTTAATGTTCACTAATGAAAATACTGTATCGATTTCTATACTCACCAGGATTTTTTTAGCAATAATATCAAATTTGATGAAAAATTAAAAGCAGTTGAGACTGTCATATTGTACTCAAGAGAATATAAAATAGAATAATCACCAGGAAAACTCTGAGAGGCTCAAGCTAGACATACACATAACCTAGGACCCAGCATATACATAAATTTTATTCCTCAAAACCGTAAGCCAGAAACTCCTTAAAATGTCCACTAACAAAAGAATGGAAAAACAAAGTATAGCATTCATAGACAATAGAATAATGCTTAGCAATAAGAAATGATCACGTAATAAAGTGGATGAATCTCAAAGACAATGCATGATAAGCAAAAGAAATCAGACACAGAACAAATAGCACTGTACGATTCCTTTTACATAAAACCCAAGATCAGACTAAACTTACCTATGTTGACAGACATCTGAATAGTGATTAACTCTGGAATGGTATTGAGCTGTAGAACTAATACTGCAAAGTTACTAGTAATGATTTGTATGTTTATCTGTGCAGTGTTTTCACAAATGTATAAATTTGTAAAAATTCAACTGAGCTATAAACTCAGTTTGTAGCTATAAACATGTTATAGATGTTATAGACTTCAGTGAAAAGATTAAACTTTAAAAATTTCACTTGTAAAATAAAATCTCTATGAAGTTACAAAAAGTCCCTTTTCATGATACAATTATAAAAGTTTTTTTTTTTAATCTCTTTTCTTTTTCTTTTTTTTTGGGGGGGGGGCAGGTGTGTGTGTGCAGGTGGTGAATGCTGGGGATAAAACCAGGACCTTGTACATGCTAGGCAAATACTAGATCACTGAGCTACATCCCCAGCCCAATTTTTTCTTTAAAAATAAAACACCCTGAAAAAAATGGGAGGAGGGAGGTGATTTCAGCAGCAATTTCAAGTGCACTTGGAGTGATATTTTATAATACCAGTTTTACAGAGAAAAAGGTCAGGGAAATCAAGCTTTATACTCTTACAAGGATCTACATCCAGCAGTTATTGATTATTCCTTTGAACTACAGTTACTTCTTGTATTGATTAGTTCATTTATATATGATAGGTTAGCCTATTTAAACAGAAGAGTGTGGAGATTTTAAAACATTTTAAGAATTTTTCCATAGTGGTAAAAAAAAAAAAAAAGCTTCTAAAATTATTATGAGAAAGTGAATCAACTCACTATATATAATTAAATAGAAAAAATAATCCCAAACTCCTGTTAGTTTGCCCTAGGCAGATGTTCCTCTTTCATTTGCTCAATGTTAGTGTCAGGTAAGAAGCTGAAAACCCATAAACTCAAACAGACCTTTATTGTGAAAAGCTGCCGGGGCTGTCTCTAGCAAAGGAGAGAGCAACAGCCAGGAGAGGAAGGGACAAGGCTTTTATGGGCTCTAGGTGGGATGGCAAAAGGGCGATTGAAGTGTTACATCAGGATAGGTAGGGAGTGGGTGCATGGAAGGTTGTGATAGGCTAGAAGAGGGAAAAGGAAGTAGTCATCAGTTGCCAGGCCCGGGCAGACTTCAAGTCAAATTTTGGTGGGCATTTTTAGGACTGGGTGATAGTAGGGAGAAGAAGGCACCACCTTATAGGGAGGTGCCATTTTGTAATCAGTCCTGCCTAAAAGTTACCTTAAACAATTACATCAAATTTTCACATACTAAGTGGAACTAGTTCCATACCATTATCTATCACTATCAAATCAGAGTTTTCATCTCCCTTTCTCGTCTTTAGAAATCTCATAACATCAATTATGACTGTTTCTTTACATTTTACTATATAGAAAGATGACATTAAACTGTATAAATAATATCTCTATTAATATATAATTGCTTGTCTTTGGTAAATTACTATTTAGTATGTATTACTCAATGGAAAGTATTATTTAAAATACAAATATAAGGAGAACTTGAAATTTTTGTATGTTTTTCCTTACACAATTATGTAGTCAACATGGTTCCAGAATCTTATCCTTACTCTGGACTCCTTAATCACATCCTGCAGTCCAAAAACTTGACAAAATACTAGAAGACAAAACCCATAAGATTAGCTGAGCATAAAAATGAGGTAGACATGTTTCTGGAGCAGAAATCAGAAAGACAGACAAAGCAAACTGTTAGCCAGACTTTGTGTTGTTATGACAAAATACATGACAAAAGCAGTTTCAGGAGGGGGAAAGATTTATCTTAGGTCAGGGGTTCAGAGGTTTTAGCTCATAGTCTTTGGCTCTGTTTCTAGGCCCTTCGTGAGGCAGAACATCATGGTGGTGGGAGCATGTGGCCAAGACTACCCACACCTTGGTGGACAGGAAGCAGAGAGAAAGTTGGCTTTCTCCTTTAATCCCTTTTAGTCAATCTGGGCCCACAGCCTATGGGATGGTGCTGCCCACATCCATGACAGGTATTGCTTCCTTAATTAACCCTCTCTGGAAATATCCTCACAGAGAGACACAGAGGTGTGATTTACTAATCCCCTAGGCACTTCTCAATCTAATCAAGCTGACAATCAACACAGTCAGAGGGACTGACGCCACTATCCTTTAGAGCTTTACAGGCAGGGAATATACAGTAATAGGGGATTCTGAGTCCAGTCTAGTGCTTGACCCAGACAGGTCTTTCCAAAATAATCTGAAGTACAGGCTTATAATCTCTAGACTTTCCCTACATGACAGGCAAACATTTAGTAATGTACAGGGGCTCACAGCAAATTCCTAATGAGGCCATGAGTAGTGTGACTGATAGTTTACTATAAAATGAGAAAAATACAAATTGGCAGCATTTAATGTATTTGAGAACAACTAAACTCTCAGACAAAATTCCTCTAAGGTTAGTTTTTTCAGCCTCCCTCTTAAGTCACACTGAGTATCACAGGGGCTAAAACAGCAAAGCCAACTTACTCCTAACAGCATACTTTATACAGTAAAGGAGAGGAGGTCTGAATATGAGTAGGAATGAAGAAATCAGATGGACAATCAGGAAACTGGACTGAGTTAAATTGAAGCAACAGGACATTAAATATAAGGCACAGCTAGGGGCTCTCATGACATCTGATCAAAGCTCTACAGCCTATGAATCTAAAAGGGAAAGCTTCAAATGATGAAATGTCCTGAGAGCACTGAAAACACAAGGAGAAAAACAAAGACTGCAGAGTGGTCTCTATAAGATTATTATATCCACTGTCATCAACATCTTCATCAGATTCCAAGGATGCTTGCATCAGATAATAACCATAATTGGATAAAACTTATTTTCTAATCCACAAAAAAATTCTGGACACTTCTGGAAGAGTATCTCAAGACTACTTATTATGGCCATTAAAAAAAAAAAAGTCCTTAAACAGCTAAAAATGTTAAAAGCATGATGATAATGGTTCCAGGCTGGTAGTAGGAATCTAGAAACCTAGGAAAGCGAAAACTCTAAAAGATAGAAGAGTCATCTTTTGGCAGCCAATATATCAGAGAACTTAAGGTCAGGAGGTTCTTCACCATGTAAACAGGCACAAGTTCTTCAAAACTAGAACATGGAGGACCTCATACATAAGAGGAAAAATACATT
The DNA here is from genome assembly GCA_007922755.1 of Pedetes capensis. NCBI lineage: Eukaryota > Metazoa > Chordata > Mammalia > Rodentia > Pedetidae > Pedetes > Pedetes capensis. The sequence continues at coordinate 29,345 of VMDO01006882.1, forward strand.
TTTTCATTGCCGCACAGCTTTTACTTTCAGGTCAGATTTTATTGCTTTCAGTCAAATGTTATCACATAAATTAAGGAATAAAGAACAGAAAAAATGACTTTTAACTCACTAAAATTGTTTCATAAAGATAAAATTGTAGAGGTCTACAAAATATCTTTCAAAAACGTACTTATTAGCTGGGTGCAGCAATGCATGCCCGTAATCCCAGTGACTCAGGAGGATTACAAGTTCAAAGTCAGAGGCAGCCTGTGCAACTTTGAGAGATCTTGTCTCAAAATAAAAAATATAAAGAGGCAGGGGTGTGCAGCCCAATGGTAGAGCACTCACCTAGCACACTTGAGGCCCTGAGTTCAAACTCCCAGTACCACATGTGTGCGGGTGTGGGCATGGGCATGGGCGTGAGTATATATTTTTTCTTTAATTGTGGCAAAATAGAAGTAACAAAATTTACCATCTTAAGCATTTTCAAGTATATAGTAAAATAAGAAATAGACATTGAATTTTTTCTATATATCTAATCAAATTCTATACTAACACTGTTTTTTTAATTGACAAAATATAAATAATTCTAATCAAATAGGAATTAGATGAAAAGATATGTGATTTTAAAATATAAGTCTGAGACTGGATAACTTCTAATTAAGAAAATCATTTACATTTCATTTGACCGTGTATTTTACCTTCTACTTAATGGAATTACTATAAATTCTTTTCAGTATACATTAACTGTATTGTTTCCATTGGGGCTGGGATTTGGCTCAGTTGGTAGAACGCTGTGCTGCAGTCTCTGAGGTCCCGAGTTCAATTCCCAGCACCGCACAAATGGGAGAAGGACCTGGCAATCCACTCCCAAGGCAATCCCGAAACAGTTAGCCATTGAAAACCCTATGAGGGTCGCTATGAGTCGGATACCGACTCGACGGCACCTAACAACAACAACAACATTGTTTCCATTTGGTATCTGAGAAAAACTGCTGAGAGAAAGATTTTGTATTTATATCCAAAAGAAGCCTCAATGGCACTGGTACTCTCTGTGGGTTCCACAACAGACAGGTATTCATTCTTCCACCAAGAGACAGTCTTGAATCATATATTCTCAAGACAGTTATTTCAACCAAAGTGGGATATTTAGCAATGTCTGAAGACATTCTGGCTATTAAGACTGCAAAGGTGCTTCTTAACATCCTACAAGACACAGGCTAGCTCTGCAGCACGCCATCCCTAGTATTTAAAATAGTGCTTGATATGTAGTCTGAACTCAAAAATGTCTACTGAATGGATTTACTATACATATATGTGTATATTTACCCAGTAAATCATACACCTACCCAGCCTCTTGGTAAAGAATGGGAAATCTTATAAATTTACCAAGCAGGACAGATGATTTGTTTTTACTGATGGGTACCACTGTAAATCACTTCTGTTAAAGAGGGAAAATGATTTATTTCTTTTAAAAAATGTTTAATAGGTAAAGAAAGATAGGAAGTTATCAATAACAACTAGCAACGTAGCCATAATAAAACCTGGACAACAGAGAAGCAGCAGCAAAATGCTTTCTTAGCCTCACATAGCATGATATTGAATTATTTCCTTTAAAAATCTATAAACAAAAGACCATTATCATACTAATCTCCAAGATCTAGCTCTAAGTTAGGAAATGATCTGAGGAAAATAATAAAGACTCTTCCAAACCGATTTATAAAAATGTTCTATAAGACAGCTGTTGTATTTATTTACCTAAGATCATTTTTCTATGACCTCAATAAAAGGATTTATTGGAAATATCTTATTCTCAAATGTATTCATGCACCACATGAAAGCACGAATTATTTAGTTGAAATTACCCTAAGAACTTGGTAGCTGTGTAAATGTCTCTGCTAGAGTGCAAAGTAACATAACCAATCAATATAGCATCTAGCCATGAGGCATGTAATTTTAACTTTCATAGTTTATTTGACTTGTTACTCGTTGCTAATTTTATATCCTTCTATTGAAATTTCAAGTTCAATAGATTTGTAACTGTACCTTGTACTTATATTAGGAGATAAGATGATTTATATTTATCAAGTAAATTTTTTTTTAAATTTTATTAACATAAAAGGTTTGTTCAAATGAGTAACTCGATGGCTATTTCATTTCTAACTAGTTTTTAAAAATCACTATTCATCTACATTATCTTCTTAAAGATTCAAATACCTGTCATACCTTAAGATAAACTTATTGATGCTGTTAAGTATCACCAAAAGTAGGGGCCTTCTCTTTTTCATAATATCACTCACTGCTTCTCTATATCCTTCCTGGGATTTTTTATTCTACTTCAATATCCCAATATCCTTTGTGAATTGATTATCACTCATAAAATTCATGAAGCTAGCACCAAGTATCTGCACAGGAAACATTTTTCACATTTAAAAACTAAGAACACATACTTTGGAGACTTCATGCCACTGCATGTAATCTCTTTGAAGCTAAGAATATTCCACCAAGACATATACATGAAATTAAGAGTACAACCACACACATACATTCCTTCACACACACACTAAAGTTCTTCCCTCTGAGTGCCTGTTCTCTCAGCAACCCCCCTACTATAAGCTGTAGGGCTCCTGAATCTCTGGCAGGTTGAAAGAGAATAAAAGATAAGGAGTGAAATGGGGTTAATAAAAATCTGTGGACTGAAGAGAAACAGTAAAGGAAATGTGCTAGATTCCTTACTGTTTGCACACCCTGCATGGCCCTTCTTAAGATCCTGGTGCAGAGACCCCATTCTGAGGCAATTATTATAGCTCATTCTCAAAGTAGACAACAGAAGGCAATTATTTGTGTACAAGTCTACAAAACATGAGTCACTATATCAAATGCTTACTATATTTTAATGGCAAAATATCTTTTTAAAGGGTAAAATCAAATTCATGATGCTTTAAGAGTAACTAAGTTTTATATTTTGCCAAGTACAATAAGGCATTATATACAAACCATTTTGAAATTTCCAGTTTTTAGAAACAAAGCAAAAGGCAACCAGAGTAGTGATCTGAAAATTTCTTAGCAATCAAATAGGAAATTTTAAGAAATTTCACTGACAGCTTCTTACTAATGTATATTAAAGAGAAAGTTATCAGAGGATAATTAATGCTAGTTAAGTCATCATGTTATAATCACTCCCTTGAAAATGTATTAAAATATTTAACATCTAAATTTAATGTAGTGAAAGGTAAGAATTTAATTCACTCCACTATTAGTAAAACAACCACCACCAACAACCACCTGTTAGAAACATAAGAAAACATAACACTTTGTCCCACCTAACTAATACATTCTAGGAAACAAAATATCTATGAATCAGTGTTAGATAAGGTATTCTAATGATAGAATTAAATAACACAAAGTAAGAAGTAATAAAATAGAGTGTGCAGTAATGCCATTACGATTTTAAACAAAAGAGAAACTATATGTAGTTGGGATATTTAGAGGGGTTGATGGAAAAGGTGAAATGAAGAAGTTTTAGGTAAGAGGCAGGGAAAGGAAAGAATATTCTTTGCAAAACAATCTAATGAATATGGAAAATACACCCAAGTGGTAGTAGACAAGTCCAAACTGTGAAGAACAAAGGGTGAATGTTAAGAAATAGAAGAAGGGTCAGATGGCAATTTTGACTGCTACACAAAGGAACAAGGAGTCTTGGGATATTTAGTATGTCTTCAACGTTGAAGGCTTGTTTATAACTTTTCCATAGTAGAAATCATTATAATAAATAACAGAGAAAGAACCAGCATATACTTTTGTTATGCACCATAAATGGATGTATGTTTTAATATATAATTTATGCTCAATAATGTTGATTTTTAAAATTTCAACAATTAAAATCAAAGATGTTGTCTTTACTAACAATTCTCTTACCATACTTCTATACATGTATCAGGAAATGCATTCAAAGTAAAGCCACCATAATTACATAACCAGTTCCTTTATGAAAGTAGGCTGTTCTCCTTATTTCAAGTTTGCCTATCACATCTATTTTGCATATTACTGCCAAAATAATCTTCCAAAAGAATGTTCCTTAATCAGATGCATCACTTGCTTTAGAAACTGAAGTGCTGGCTAGGTGTGGTGGTACATGCCTGTAATCCCAGCACTTGGTAGGCTGAGGCAGGAAGATCACAAGTCCAAGGCCAGGCTGAGCTAAATAGCAAGACGAGAGAGATGATGGGGGAGAGAAGGAGTGTTGAAGGGAGGGTGGTAGGGAGACTGCCCATAGCCATTCCTGCCCCAAAAGAGTAAACATCCATAATTTGAGTTCAATCCACCATTCTTATACATGATATATACTTTTGTTCAAACTCACTATTTTTCTAAACACACATGATCTATTTCCAGTTTCCACACCTGTCTTCAGGGTGTTTTCTCAAGTTAACATACACACGCATTTCACCTAAAAGCTACCTATGCTTCAATCTAGCTCAAATGTTAGGAAGCATGGAGTCTTTTGCTGAAGATCCCTTGTAGGCATGATCTCTTCATTTTCTAAACTTCTACTGAAGTCTGATTGCTAAAAACTCCATGAAAGCTAAAAACTCTATTCTCTGTGTCACTCATTAGAGAATGGTTATCCTTAAGGAACTTGAATGATCTATATCCACATATTAATGATTATAAATCACATAAGACAGGCCAGAAGCATATGCTTAGTACACAGTATTTACTCACAATTACTTGTTGAAGAATGATTATTTTCCTACCATAAATATCAAGAAGGTCATTAATATAAGTATACAAATAAGATGATAATCTTAACACATTTCTCTTAAAAAGGAATTTTACCTTTTCAGTTGTGAGTGGTTTCACAGACTTTTCTGGCTCCTTTTCTCTCTTTTTTTCTTCCTTTTTTTTTTCCTTTTCTTTCTAAAACAGCCCAAAATTTTGATAAGTTTACTATTTAAAATATAGCAAATTTTAATGCATTTTTATTTTAGTAGCTTGAACCTTCATTTGAGAAAGGTGTAAATATTCAATGCTTACAATATCAGGCACTACTGAAATATAAAAGCAAACATAGCAAATTCACATTTTCATTGAGGTTACATGTTGATGACATAATACGAGTATGTCTCAAAAAATTTAGATAGAGGTGAGACAATTTGAACCTCTTTGATATTTTAGGGATTGTTTTGTGTTTGTCTGTTCTAAACAAATAAGAACTCTATTCAATAAATTCTCACCCAGGGCCCTACCACTGAACTGCATCCCCATGCCCCATTTTTATTTATATCTTGAGACAGAGTCTTGCTAAGTTATACAGGCTGCCTCTAAACTTGTGATTCGCCTATCCTTCTCTTGATTTGCAGGGATTACAGGTGTGCACCATAGCTTCCAGCTGGTTATATTTTCTAGTAGCAATCAACATTTTGAATTTTGAATAAGAAAAAATACTAGGCTAACTAACAAAACAGACTTCTTTATCACAAGGATAAAGACAAACTATAATAGATCAACATGGAAATAAAAGTACAAAATCAACTTAATTTTTAAAAATCACACAGTGTGTTCAGGCTATTATCACACTTTTTTAAGGAAAATATAATTATTTTCTTTTTTTCTTTTCTTTTTTTCTATTCTTTTTTTTTTTCCGGTACTGGAGGTTGAACCCAGGGCCTCACGCTTGCATGCTCTGCAAGTGCTAGACCACTGAGCTGCACCCCCAGCCCATTTTTTTACTTTTTGAGACAGGGTCTCGCTAAATTACGCAGACTGCCTCTGGTCTCGAACTTGTGATCCTCCTGTCTCCGCCTCCCAAGCCACTGGGATTACAGGTGTGTGCCACCGTGCCCAGTTATAATTATTTTCTTATGATAAAAATGCTAAAGACAGTGTGTGGGGACCAGAGCCAATTGACTAGTGTAAGGCAATTGAGGTAAACTATGATTGTATTATGATGTTCACAATTTGTATTCCTAAGAAAGGTAAGACAGGATATAATATTAAAAACAAGGACTGGAAACAGTAACAAAAACAAATCTAACCCCACAAAAATGCTCTGACAGGAAAATGAAAAAAGATTATTAAACAAAGAACAGTATTGCAGCATTCAGAAGGAAGAAATGACTAGAAACCTAGAACTGGAGGACTACTCCAACTGGGCACAAATCCTACCCTTAGATTCCTGACAGCAAATCTGAAAAGATAAGCTGATGAGCCTAGGATAGAGAGCATGATAAATGACAGAACTTAATCAAAACATCTAAAGGCTGAACTTGCACCTGCCTTTAAAATAATGTTTCACTCAACTTCTGTCAGGCTAAATTTGCCAAATGTAAGTCAAGAAAGATAATACTGGCAATTCCTAGGCTATAATGGGAGAGAAATAACAAAACTTCAAAGGGCTTTGCAACCATTCATAGAAAATTCAAAATCAGGCAAAACTACGCACGTCAATATAAAGAAAAACAAAAGATGATAATGATGATAAAAGAAGAAAAACAAAAAATTACAATGATGATAAAGGTCAGAATATTAATTACCTCTAAAGAGAAGTGATGAGATAATAAAAAGGGAGAACAACATGGGAGCTTCTGAAGTGATAACAATGTTCAGTTTACAGTTGGTACAGTGTTATGTAGTGATTAAAAGCACTCATTAAACTAGACATACATTTAACATGTATTTCAGCATTAAAAAGAAAAAAGCCACTAAAAACCTCAAAAACAAAACTCTGCAAACTATAAAACACTATACAAACACAAGACATTGTAATTTTCGTACGTGCTATATGAACCTAGACCTAAATTTTATAAAAAAGAAATTCATAGCAAACATCTTTATTGCATGAATAAGCAATGTCTTCAACTACAAGTTTAATATCAGCAGAAAACTTCTAAAACATTTCTCTTATTAACCATTTTTTATTGGTCCTTAATAAAAAGCATTGAGTGTAACAGTGATTCACAAATCAGTGAGAGCATTTCTATAAAGAGCTACACTAACAAATAGTTTAAGTGTGTTGCTTTGTAGCAAAAATATAATACATGGCTAGAATTTCCAGGCCCTGGATAAAAATATAGTTTATATTTGATACTCCTTTAAAAGATTCTCTGAAATCAACTGTTTCAGTAATGGTTTTCAGGAACAAAATAAAAGTCAACATAAAAGTCAACAAAGTCATGCTTTTACCAAACACTAAAGAGCAATCTATATACTTTATCTACCAAATGAGGATATGTCAAAATGGGTATTCTGCCATGAACATTAAGGACACTAACACAGTCTAGAGCAGACAGAAGGGAATCGAGAAAGTTGGTAATATTTCTCAAAAAATATTTTTATGTCTGCTCAGATGCTTGGACCTCAGACTGTGAATAAGGAAGATGTGGACCTTTATGGATAACTAGAAATGTTGCCTATTACTGATTCAACCAAAACCTAACTCAAAACCTTCCCTTTCAAAACAACAACTACTTATTAAGGGCTTCCTTATTATCCAATTTAATCTTTACAAAAGCCATCCAAAATAACAATTGTCATTACTGTCCTCTTACAAATGAAGAAACAAAATTGTTGGAAGGAAATGCCTGAAGCACTACAGCTAATCAAAATTCCTTTGGGTTGAGGGACTATAGACTCTCAACATTCAAGTCTCACTGCTCAATGTGGTCCAGCGGACCTTCATTGTTTATTATCATTGTTACCATCCCTTATAACAGCCAATATTTAATGAAAGGGCTGGGGGTTAGCTCAGTTGGTATAGTGCTGTTCTGCACTTTCTGAGGCCCTGGGTTCGATCCTCAGCACTGCAAAAATGGGAGACGCATGTGCCAAAGCACTCCCAAAGCAATCCTGAAACAATCAGCCATTGAAAACCCCATGGATAGCAGAGAAGCACTTGACATAGTGCCAGGCATGGCATAATGTTGGAGAGTGTTTCCTTCTGTTGTACACAGGATCACTATGAGTTGAACCTGACTTGATGATACTTAACAACAACATTTACTGAACCCTTACTATTTGCCAGGGCTGGGATTTGGCTCAGTTGGTAGAGTGCTGCGCTGCAGTCTATGAGGTCCCGAGTTCAATGCGCAACACCGCAAAAATGGAAAAAGGGTCTGGCAATCCACTCCCAAGGCAATCCCGAAGCACTCAGCCACTGAAAATCCTATGAGGGTCGCTATGAGTTGGATACTGACTCGACGGCACCTAACAACAACAACAACAACATTATGTGCCAGGTACTGTTTTGACTCATTTCTTCTTCATGACAACTTCATGACAAGTTTATGGCCTTCATTTTAAAAGTGAAGAATAAGATCTACAAGAATTCTTTATTATAAAGTGTTTTCTAGATAGTACTAGAAAAGTTCAGTAAGGTAAGCAATGCAATAGATTATTCTCACTAATATACTAGGGATAAGTCATTCTATAACTTTCACAGAGCTGTTAATTATTGCTATGGTCTGAATATTTGTGCCCACCCCAAAATTCATATGTTGAAACTAAATCCCCAATGTGCAGGAATTGAGGGTGGGGTTTGAGGAGTGATTAGGTCATGAGGGTATAACCCTTACGACTGGGATTGTTAGGTGCCGTCGAGTCGGTATCCGGACTCATAGCGACCCTTATAGGGTTTTCAATGGCTGAGTGCTTCGGGATTGCCTTGGGAGTGGATTGCCAGGCCCTTCTCCCATTTTTTGTGGTGCTGGGAATTGAACTCAGGGCCTCAGAGACTGTAGCGCAGCGCTCTACCCACTGAGCTACATCCCAGCCCACGACTGGGATTAGTGCCCTTATAAAAGAGACCACAGGCAGATCCCTTGCCGATTTCCACAATGTGAGATCATAGCAAGAAGGTGCTATTCTGTGAATAAGGAAATGAACCCTCACAAGACAATTTGCTGGAGCCTTGATCATGGCTTCCCAGCTTTCACAACTGTAAGAAATGGGTATCTGTTGTTTATAAGTTTCTCCAGCTATTTTGTTAGCAGCATGCAGAGATGAACACAGTTATTTTTCAGGAGGTGATTATCATGAGTGGGGAAAAAGTCTAACTTCCCAGTCACCTAAGATTGGAGGACACGTATGCAATAACCAAAATTAAATCAGTTAGCTACATTTAATAGGGGGAGAGCATGTTTGATGGAATTTCAGCTAATGAAATATGGTTGTCATCTACTCTGATTCCAGATGTGGGATCACATAGGCTTAGAGTAACATTAACAGCATGGTCTCTAAACTCATACAGTCTGACCCACAGATGACTCCCAACTACAAAGTCAAAAGCTGCTAAAAGATCAAAGACGACTTTCAGAACCTAAGTTGTTGTTCTAAACTACTTTCTCAGTAAGAACAAAATATACCAGCTTTCATCGTTGCAGAGAAAAGGGAACCTTCTTACACTGCTGGTAGAGTTGTAAATTGGTTCAACCACTTTGAAAATCAATATGGAGGTACCTCAAAAAACTAAACATAGATCTACCATATGACCTAGTTATACCACTATTAGGAATATAACCAAAGGGAGATGAGTCATCATACCAGAGAGACATGTGCATCTTCATGTTCAATAACAGTACTTTTCACAATAGCAAGGATATGGAATCAACTAATGTGCCCATCAAAAGAAGAATGGATAAAAACATTATGGTACATATAAACAATGGAATACTACTTAGCAATTTAAAAAAATGAAATAATGTCATTTGCAGCAAAATGGATGGAATTGGAGAAAATTATCTTAAGTGAATGAACACAAGCCCAAAAGAGGTAACAAAAATGTACAGCCTGCCCTGTAGACACTAGACTGAAGAGCACCAAATTAGATTGCTACTGTCTGAGTCTTGAAGGCAAGAGTCATATAACATAAAAGTGTTAGTACAAAGAGCTTCTACCCTCCTTCCCAGATGAGAAATACCTTCAAGGCACATTTTGAAAAATACCTTTCCACTTTATCAAGACAACTACCATACTCTGAGAATACTCCTTTCTTGAGCTTTCCTGCTGATCTAAGCTACCTACAACACTCAAATAACCCAAACCTGTCCATTTTCAACCCTGCACTTTGTGTTGCAAAACTCTCTCATGCTCTCCTAATGAAATTCCATAGGTTCAACTGTTCCTACCTTTCTATTCTCATGATGTTGTTCTTAACCATTCAACATACTGTTCACAGTCAAGAGTCTCAGCCTCCTGGCCACAAACTCAACTTAGAATGCCACCTCATGCTTTTATCTAATACTTATTCAAAATACAAGAAGCATCATAAACATGTCTCCTATAATAATGGCAGCAAAATATGTGTTCTTGAATCATAGCACATATTATATTGAATTGTAAACTGCTGTACAGCCATCTGGTTTCCTCCATTAGATGGTAAGCCCCAGGAGAGCAGGGGCTGTTATCTTATCTGTCTTTATATCCCTTGTGTCTAGCATGCCATATATCAAGGAGTAGACAAAGGAAAAATAAAAGTTGAAAGAATGCCTTAACCTAATTCATTAAGGTTAATATAGCAAATAAAAAGGTAAACAGTCAAAGAAAATTAAAACTCTCAAATATGTGTTGGTATTTTTAAATACCTAGTAGTTGTAGTAGCATGCACCCTAACCACTACCACATAAAATGTATTCTCTAACAATTATCATGGGTGATTATAAACTCATGATTCCTTATCACATACATTTTATCTTTATGACAGTTGCTGTTGCTTCAAAAATGAAAGTTGACATTAGCTTTCTTCAAGTGTTTATAATAACAGATTCATAGGAAAAAAAGATTTTTTAACCAAAGACTTTCCAAATAAATCAAAGAATTCAACAACTATTTTAGAAGTTCCTGTAAGTATATGGTAGTCATGGTCACAACAAAAGGCTAACTTTAATGGTAAATAGACTTAAGGCCTAATAAATTAGTCACTCTAAAATTAAATACAGATCACAGTTCCTTATTCCTATGGCAGAGGAAAATACTCAAGAAATTATTGTATCCAACAACTTTAGTACTGGGGATCATTCAAAATATAAAGAGCTATTATTGTTGCCAGCGTGGTGGCGCACGCCTGTAATCCCAGCGGCTCGGGAGGTGGAGGAGGGAGGATCGCAAGTTCGAGACCAGAGGCAGTCTGCGTAACTTAGTGAGACCCTGTCTCAAAAAGTAAAAAAAAAACAGGCTGAGGTGCAGCTCAGTGCTCCAGCACTTGCAGAGCATGCAGGCGCGAGGCCCTGGGTTCAACCCCCAGTACCGCAAAAAAAAAAAAAAAAGAGCTATTATTGTTGTTAAGTGCCAACGAGTCGGTGTCCGACTCACAGTGTTCCTAAATTATGGCACATTGTTAAAGGAAATTTAACACTGAACACCACATAATGCATGTTTAAAACATTACTGTACCTCCAATTTGTTTTTCTCAACAGCAGCTTGTAGAGAAGGAGAGGATACCAAAGGCTGAAGAGGAGCATCAGAAGAGGTAATCTGTAGAGTGCAGACAGAAAGTAAAGAGGGGGAAAAAGTTATCAGAACTAAGAAGCACAGGAAAGAAACATTCATATTTCTGATATATAAAAGCTCTTAGAAGCATTTTTTTAAAAAAAGGAAAACCAAACCAAGAAGGAAGTATTGCTTTTTAAAATTTTCCACGTAAAATTCCTAAAAGGACTTAGTACAGAATAATGTATCATTTAAGAGAGATTTCACTGGGTTATGAAATTTAAAGTTTATTCAGATAAGATCATCCCAAAAGTATTTGAAAAATAATTAAATTTCTCTGATAGTTCACTTTCAATGTTACTACTGAAATATTAATGCTCTGAAGCATGAAGAAAACATTGTGCCAAGTAGCAGGAGAGCAAAAATGAGTTTTTGTTTTTACTGATAATAACTTTTAAGAATGAAAAATAAAACAGCTGAAATAGTAAAACTTAATTAAAATTTTAATCAACTGTTTAGAAAACTAAAAAACTCTGGGTGAAAAGAGGTGGATTAATGTAATGTAACAGCTGAGTAGTCAACAAGACTTATTATAGAGCAATTTATATACTTCCTTCTCTAAGATCAGCATACAAACACCATTTCCAGTGTAGTACTTACTGCATTACCCCCAAAGCATGAGACAGTTATACATGCAAAAGAAGCAATTTATACATGAAAATGGGTTTCATCTAAAAGCTTTTTCAAATATCTTCCCACTCAATTTCTACATGTGTAGTTGATCACTTTAATGGAAGCATTATCTTCCTGTTCTCTTTATTGCCAAAATATAACTGAGATATATTTACAAAATGCACAGTAGATCTTTGGAGCCATAAAACTGACATCTCTATATTGCCCTATCATATCAACAGGGCCTATGAGGAATTTTCTTTAAAGGTGCTATTAGAGATAGGTCATGATACAATGTCAAAATAACACTGCAAGATGACAAGTCCTCCTTCAATCTGCTTGTTAAGTTAGTTACAATGCTATTATAGATAGGTCATGATATAATGTCAAAATAATACTGCAAGATGACAAGTCCTCCTTCAATCTGCTTGTTAAGGTAGTTATAACAGGGATTCTTGAATCATAGCCCAAGACTATAAACTTTAGGCATTTTGTCCTTGCACAGCAATGGCTCTGTTATAATTGCATGAACTAGCCTCTTAAGTATTACTAAAGCAAAATTCACATAGAAGAAAACATACAAGTAAATGTAAATTCTTCCATTTTAAAAAAGGTAAAACTATGTCTTGGGGAGTTGGCTTAAAGCTGGTTTGTCCTTCTTGATATTTACTCCCTAGAGATCTGTCATTGTAAGTTCATGCAGAAAACAAGAGATTAAAAACCTATAAAATAGCTTAATAAGATAATTTGTATCATAAAGCCTCTTTGCCCAAACCCATTTAAAAGCAGGACATTAAAATATTAAGAGTAGGGGTATTTACAACATCAATTATTACTAATCCTGATAAGCTAGAAGGATAAACATACTGTATAAATGTCTTTTTCCTTTTGAGAAAATGATAAACTAATGTGGTCACTTTTAAAACCCAGAAGAATATAAGATTCTACTCAACAAATATCAGTGAGTTAACAAACATTTTAAAGCAAAAAGGAGGAGGAGGAGGAGGAGGAGGAGGAGGATGGGATGGGGAAAAAAGTAGATTCCAGGTGGGAAAAACAACAGAAACATACTCAGTAGGAAAGACAATGAAAAAGTCAATAGGCAAATGAACAAACTGTGCTATACCCATAAAATGAAATACTAACTGCCAATAAAAAAGGATTGAAAAGTACACACCAAAAAGAGATGAATTTCGGAAACATGCTGAAAGAAATGTCAACACAGAACATAGTACATTATACTAGTTATGTGAGTTCTAGAGCACAAAATATCATCTAGTGTGTCTATCATCTTGTCGTGCTGCGGGGGCTTGCGTGTTGCTGTGATGCTGATAGCTATGCCCCTGGTAGTTCAGATGCCAGAGGGGCACACATGGTGGACAGATTTCAGTTGAGCTTCCAGACTATGACAGCCTAGGGAGAAGGACCTGGCAGCCCACTCCTGAAACAATTAGCTACTGAAAACCCTATGAATAGCAGAGAAGCACTGTCAAATGTAGTGCCAGAAAATGAGCCCCCCAGGTGGAAAAGCATTCAAAAGACAACTGGGGAGGAACTGCCTCCTCAAAAAAGTGAACCTTATTGATGGGAATGGAGGAAGGCCCCCTGGGACTTTCATTTACTGATGTGGCAAGACTCAAAATGAGAAGAAATATAGTGGCTGCAACAAGAGCCTCCAACATTAAAAAAAAAAAAAAAAAGGATTGCGTGTATAACACAGTGTTGGGTAGTGTTTCATTCTGTTGTACATAGAGTCAGTATGAGTCAGACCTGACTTAATGACACCTCACAACAACACTGTGATAAAAAGCAAGTCAATGGTTATCTGGGCCAGGAGTAGGAGGTGACAAGTGGCAAAAAGAAGAACCTTTTGGTGTGATAGAAAGTTCCATCTCTTGATTGTAGTGGTGGTGGTGATTATACAGGGATAGATATTTGTTAAAACTCACTGAACAGTACCTTAAAATACCTGACTTTTAATGGTCTATAAATTGCATCACAATAAGGTTGACTTTTAAAGATGTCAATGAACAGGGTAAAATACATTGCATGTGCAAGGAAAAAAGAAACAGATGAACATATTAACAACTGGAAGAAACACTACGGAACATGGAAGCAGATAGTGAGAAACAAGAGAAGACAGGGGAAAGAAAAACTACGTTCTCTTTAATCTTCTTTCTAAATCTCTCAAAACCATCTACCTCTTACTATCTCCATTAACCATTCTAGTAAGAAATCACCACTATCTGTCTCTTGGATTAATCCTTGTAACTAGTCTGCTTGTCCTAAGTATTACTCTTTTCCAAACCCACTCTCCATACTACATCATTCTGAAATGAAATTCTGACCTTAAATAGTTCAAACACATTACATAGGGACAAAGTCCAAACGTCTTAACTAGACCACATATACCTTACCATTCTTGCCCTATCCATTCTTGCCCTGGCTACACTCTGCTGTTTAGCCACACATAACCCCTGGTTTCGGGCTTCTGGGCTGCTTCTCCTGACTCTAGAAGCCTTTGTGCTTGCTATTTCCCCTGCTTAAAATACCCACACTTCTTTTAGTTCCTACTCACCCTATAATTTAGAATTGACTCGTTTCCTCTAGCAAGTACTCAAAGCATCTCGACTAGGTTAAGCAGCCCCTTTAGATGCTCCCAAAGCACCCACTGTATTTTCCTATTATAAAAGTGATGCTTATAGAAAAAAACTACTAAGTAAAGGATAGAGAAGACTTAGATGGGAAACTTAGATGGGAAGGGTGGGAGGGGGGAAGCATAGGGGAGGCTAAGGGGTAACCTATATGAATAATGTTTATCAAAATGCATATATGGAAATGTCACAATGAAAAGCATGTCAAAATGAAACACATTAAGACATACATTAAAATTTTCTAATAAAAAAAAAAGTGATGCTGTCTTGCTGTTGTTGTTAGGTGCCATGAAGTCAGTGTCCAACTCATAGTGACCAACTCATTATGTACAAGAGGTAAAACACTATTGTCAGTGCTTCTCTGTTATTTATAGGGTTTTCAATGGCAGATTGATTTTTGGGAGTGAGTTGCTAGGTCCTTCTCCCAAGCCTACAGTATCTGGTGTTCCCAGGTGGTCTCCCATCCAAGTACTAACCGGGCCCAACCCTGCTTAGCTTCTGAGATCTGATGGGATCAGATACCACAGTGCTGCTGCTACAGGCTGATGCTGTCTTACAAAGATCTTATTACCTATTAGTCGTCTTTGTTCAACTGATGTTTTCTGAGGTAGACACTGTTTCTAGTCTGCTCACTATCCTTAGCACCTGATAATCAATAGGTCTCAATTTATAGTTTTGAATGTCAGAAGGGGAAAAAAAGGAGGAAAAGAACATCTCAGAGACAGAACCTAGAAGCAGCTCAAACTCAACAGTTATCACATTGTCCTTCAAAAGTTCACTGGATGGCTAACATAATTTTCTGAAATCCTTTGTAAATCATGTACATCTATTTTCAAATTTAGAATTTATTCTGTAATTAGGTATTCATTTCCATGCCATTGAATTTTCATATTTTTGTACCTATAGAGCAACAGCTTCTGACCTTACAAAATTTTGCTGAAAATTGGTGGTGTCAGTAAATTTGGTAGTCATGTTTAAAAGTCCCTACATTCCCTACCTTTCTGCCACCTATCCCTTCTATCCATGAGAGAATAGACAGTGCGGACCTCATGAAGAATCAGTAATAAATGAGTTAACAGCCCTTCAGTTATTCATAAGCTCAGGAGTTCTCCTCTGAGCAAACATCAAAGTAAACTGTATGTGGAGACACTCTCAGAACAATATAATTACATAAATTCATCTGCAAAAGAAAAACTGATCAGTCAAAACAGGTTTCTGACTCCTATCTACAAGGATAGGGCTGGGATTTAGCTCAGTTGGTAAAGCACTGCACTGCAGTCTCTGAGGTCCCGAGTTTAATTCCCAGCACCACAAAAATGGGAGAAGGGCCTGGCAATCTACTCCCAAGGCAATCCTGAAACAGCCATTGAAAACCCTATGAGGGTTGCTATGAGTCGGATACCAACTCAACGGCACATTAACAACAACAACATCTACAACAATAAGGTGAACAAATACACTTGCAAAAGGTATCAAGTATTATAAAAATACTAGATATAATTATCTGAGGGTAATATGGAAAAATGTTCAACCACCTTCACAAAGATTAATTTTTTGAGAAACTTTCTGAAATCTTTGCTACTACCATCTTTTTAGATAAAATCCAAAGCATTGAAAAAGAAATGACACTGAAAAATACCTTAATGGATTCATTACTAACAGTAGATTGCTTCTGACTTTGCACAGTTTTGGATATGTCTTCTAAGTAGAGATCGAGAGAGTTGTCAAATGGCCGCTTCATTCTCTTGTAATGTTATGACACTCAGAAATCACTTTAAAGTGATCAGTGGATTTCCAGTATCATTTACACTCCTGGAATGTCTCAGATACAAAAGCTAATAACAAGTAAGTTTACTAAATTAAAAAAAAAAAAAAAGATACCATCGATTAAATTCATCATTGTTATTGTTGTTAGTTGCCATCCAACTCACAGCGACCCTCATAGGGTTTTCAATGGCTGATTGTTTCAAGATTGCTTCGGGAGTGCATTGCCATGTCCTTCTACCATTTTTGCAGTGCTGGGTATCAAACCTGGGTCCTCAGAGAATGAGGAGCAGCACTCTGCCAACTGAGCTAAAGCAATGCATCATTGTTGTTGTTGTTGTTAGGTGCCGTCAAGTCCAATCTGACTCATAGCGACCCTATGTACAGCAGATCAAAACACTTGCCGATTCTTCGCCAGGCAAATGATCTTATTTATGTTTAAGCCCATTGTTGCAGACACTGTGTCAATCCATCTGGTGGAGAGTTTTCCTCTTTTGCATTGACCTGCCAGTCTCCCAAACATGATGTCCTTCTGCAGGGAATGATCTCTCCTGACTACATGTCCGAAATAGGTAAGACGCAGTCTGGCCATTCTTGCTTCCAAGGAGCACTCTGGTTGCACTTCTTCTAGGACAGATTTGTTGGTTCTTTTGGCAGTCCATGGTATATTCAATAGTTGTCTCCTGCACCACAATTCAAAAGCATCAATTCTTTTTCTGTCTCTCTTATTCAATGTCCAGCTTTCACAACCATATGATGCCACTGAAAATACCATGGCATGAGTCAGCCGCACCTTCGTCTTCAATGTGACATCTTTGCTTTTCAATACTCTAAAGAGATGTTTGCCACAGCTTTTCCTAGAGCAATGCGTCTTTTGATTTCTTGACTGCTGCTTCCATGGGTGTTGATTATAGAGCCAAGCAAAGCAATAACATTGGACAACCTCAATCTTTTCTCCATTTATTGTGAAGTTGTGTGCTGACCCAGTTGTAAGGATTTTTGTTTTGTTGATGTTTAGTCGCAACCCATATTGAAGGCTATGATCTTTGATCTTCATCAGTAAATGTTTTAAACCCTCTTCACTTTCAGCAAGCAGAGCTGTGTCATCTGCATAACGCAGGTTGTTAATGAGTCTTCCTCCAATCTTGATGCCGCGTTCTTCCTCATAAAATCCAGCTTCTCGGATTATTTGCTCAGCGTATAAATTGAAGAGATAGGGTGAAAGTATACAGCCCTGACGCACACCTTTCTCAACTTTAAACCACTCAGTGTTTCCTTGTTGTATTCGAACAACTGCCTCCTAGTTCATGTATACATTTCTCATGAGCACAGTTAGGTGTTCTGGTATTCCCATTTTCTGAAGTGTTATCCATAATTTGTTATGATCCACACAATCAAATGCTTTTGCGTAGTCAATAAAACATAGATAGACATCTTTCTGATATTCTCTGCTTTCAGCTAATATCCACCTGACATCAACAATGATGTCCCTGGTTCCCCGCCCTCTTCTGAATCCCGCTTGATTTTCCGCTAATTCCCTGTCTGTATACTGCTCCAGTCGCTTCTGAATGATCTTTAGTAGAATTTTGCTGGTGTGCGGTATTAATGATATTGTCCGATAGTTTGCACACTCAGTTGGATATATGGATCTCTATCTCTTCCTCAGTTGGCCAAGTAGCTGTTTTCCAAACCTGTTGGCATAAACATGTTAACGCCTCCAGTGCTGCATCTGTTTGTTGAAACATCTCTATTGGTATACCATCAATTCCTGGAGCCTTGTGTTTCACCAGCTCTTTCAAGGCAGCTTCCACTTCATCCTTCAACACCGTTGGTTCCTCTTCATATGCAACCTCTTGGAATGGTTGGTCACCTACTAATTCTTTCTTGTATAATGACTCTGTGTATTCTTCCCAT
Source organism: Pedetes capensis (assembly GCA_007922755.1). Classification (NCBI taxonomy): domain Eukaryota; kingdom Metazoa; phylum Chordata; class Mammalia; order Rodentia; family Pedetidae; genus Pedetes; species Pedetes capensis. Next base: position 47,752 of record VMDO01006882.1, read on the forward strand.
CTTCTTTTGATGTTTCCTGCATCATTTAATATTTTCCCTGTAGAATCTTTCACTACTGCCACTCGAGGCTTGCATTTTTTCACTTCCTTAAGCTGGAGAAACACAGAGCATATTCTTCCCTGTTGGTTTTCTGCCTCCAGCTCCTTGCACATGTCATTATAAAATTTGTTTTTGTCTTCTCGAGCTGCCTTCTGAAATCTTCTGTTTAGTTCCTTAACTTCATCATGTCTTCCTTTTACTTTGGCTGCTCGGCATTCAAGGGCAAGTTCTACTGTCTCTTTTGACATATAATTTGGTCTTTTCTTTTTTTCTTGTTTTTTTAAGAACTCTTTGCTTCCTTCTTGAATGATATCTTTTATGTCATGCCACAACCCTTTTATAGTGCCAGAAAATGAGTTCCTCAGGCTAAATGGAAGGCATTCAAGAAATGACTGGAAGTTGCTTCCTTAAAGTAGAGTCAACTTTAATGATACAATGGAGTAATGCCCCTGGGATCTCCATTTGTTGATGTGGTAAGACTCAAAATAAGAAAAAACAGTGACTGAAACATTGGGCTCAAATATAAAAAGATCATGGCATAGTGTTGAGTAGTGTTTTATTCTGTTGTATCCAGGGTCACTATGAGTCGGATCCAACTTGATGGCACCCAACAATAATCTGTGTGCAAATTTCACAAAATTTGCTTAATGACTTAATTAAATGTTATGTAAGCAGTTATTACACTTATTTAGAATATGCTCCTTTCTTAACTAGGAGTTCTACTTTGCAAGAGCTCAATATTCTATGACCCCAAAATTTCCAATATTCAGATACTTAAACATATATAACCAATATATTTTTATAATAAACTGAGTTGTACTGTATCTTAAAAGTTTGAGAGCAATTCAACAAACATATTGGTTAGAAATAAAGGTTTCACTTACATTTGTAATAGCTATAGCATTTTTATCATAATATTTCTTCTTTTCATATTTATCTCTGATGAAAAATTCCACCGCTCTGAAAACAGATAACTTAAGGAAAAACAAGAGTTCAATCACATATATGTATTTCTCTTTATTCATTCCTCTTCATAAAGCCTACATTCAATTTAAATTTTTAATTCTCCAATCTGTACTTTCTCTCTTATACTATTCTGCAACCAAGCAATCTTCTATTCTTTCCCCAAAATTCAGCAAAACCACTAAACCCAATTTCAGAAAGAAAAACAACTTAGTATAATTTTTAATTCCTCCTCCACGATCAAACTAAAATTCAACTCAGGTTCATTTTGAGTTTATAGTATGAGCAAGTAACCTCCATGCAGTACTCATAATGCCCCAGACATTGCACGAGTTGTACATACTTTGTTTCCTTTAATTCCTCTTAAAACCAGTAATGTACATATTATTATTCTCATATCAGGGATGAAGAACTAGCAATTTGGAAAGATTAAACAATTGATTGCAATGCCATTGTTCTTTTTCACTATATATACCACATCATAAATGGATGTGAGAATCCTACAAAATTCCTTGTGTATTAGAAAAATGGTCAGATTTTTTTCTTGCAAAGTTGAAGAATGGAGACAGTTAAAACCAGTTTTCACTTATAACAAGAAAGTGTTTCAGAAATTACCTAAGAAGTAAGCAATATTAAAAAATTATACAGTGCCTCTATGCTTGATGCATATTCTTTTATAAGGATATAAAAATAAAATAATTAGGTCAGGGCAACTCACAAGGACCTTCCTAATTGTTAACAGAAAACATTCCTTTTAAAAAAGCAATCAAAGCACATCAAGAGTGAATTAAGGTACATGCCATGTCTTTCGTTGTTCTCAGTTCCTATGTGCCTTTTACAGCAAAAATGTCCCCCACAGTCCTCATACATGTTTGCACAAAATTCCAAACATAAGCTAATTCTTCATTGTTAATGCACATAAAGAAATGATGATTTATCCTAAGGGTCACCAAACTTTTACTTCAAGGGCCAGTGAGTAAATATTTTAGGCTTTGTGTAACAGTTGTTCTGTTTTAACTACTCAAATTGGCCTCTGAAGCTCCAAAGCAGCCATAGAAAATTCATAACTGCATGGGCATGACTGAGATCTAATAAAATTTCATTTATAGTAACAGGCAGTTGGTTCATAGGCCACAGTTACTGACTCCTGACTTCTATTCCAATGCTACAGGGCAAAGAACATCCAAGATGGATCTAATGAGTGACTCTATCTATAAACTGTCATCATAGATAACTTAGAGAATTTTCAAAGAAAATTTTGAATATAATTTTGCTGATTTTAATACCTAATCCCCAAATAATATTGTCTCCAATGTATAGCCTCAGTAGGCACTTATTATCTAACTGGCAGTTACTGTGACTTGGAAATTCGTTTTATCTACTGAATTCATACCTACATATGTAAAAAAGATATGAATACTCACAAGTTTGTTGAAAATTTGTGGAATAAGGCATAAAGTACTTAGTGCAATATCTAAGAAACAGTAAACATTCAATAAATGAAGTTTTTATTTTTATATAACTGTGCCTCAGTTTCATCAGCTTTAAAGTGGGGTTAATATACAAATGATTGTTATAAGAAATAAATAAGTTAGTATGTGTGTAAAGTACTAAGAAACACAGTGCATGGCCTACAGTACTATATTAAGTTATAGGTCTCATTATTAATGTAAAGGAATTTGACAGGCAAATCTTAAAACATAGGGCCCATGAAAGTGGAAGGAAATAGCAACTACAGTGTTAAAGGTTAAGATGCCTTCCATATAATCAAATTTAAATGGATGAGTAAACGAGAAACAGCAAAAACAAAAAAACAAAACAAAAAAAAACAAAAACAAAACAAAAAAAAACAATAAAATTTGGAGATCAGGAAATATTTATCCTTAGTTTCCAGCATCCAGATGTCATTTGAGACATTAAGGACTCAGATATACTGATATAGATCAATATAAAATGTATAAGTAGAACAAAAGTATTTTCACAGAATCAAGGTAACAGGTTAATAACAATTCAAATTTAAGTGGTTAATTTGGGATTTGTTGTTGTTATTGTTAGGTGTCCTCAAGTCCAGTGTGACTCATAGTAACCCTATGTACAGCAGATCGAAACATTTCCCAATTCTGTGCCAGGCAAAGGATCTTATTTATGTTTAAGCCCACTGTTGCAGACACTGTATCAATCCATCTGGTGGAGGGTTTTCCTCTTTTGCATTGACCTGCCACTCTCTCTACATGATGTTTTTCTCTAGGGATTGGTCTCTCCTGACTACATGTCTGAAATATCTAAGACACAGTCTAGCCATTCCTGCCTCCAAGGAACACTCTGGTTGCACTTCTTCTAGGATAAATCTGTTGGTTCTTTTGGCAGTCCATGGTATATTCAATAGACATCTCCAGCACCACAATTCAAAAGCATCAATTCTTTTCCTGTCTCCCATGTTCAATGTCCAGCTTTCACGACCATATGATGTGATTGAAAATACCATGGCATGACTCAGACCCATCTTCATCTTCAATGTGACGTCTTTGCTCTTCAATACTCTAAAGAAAGCTTTTGCCACAGCTTTTCCTAGAGCAATGCGTCTTTTGATTTCTTGATTGCTGCCTCCACGGGTATTGATTATAGAGCCAAGCAAAGCAATAACATTGGACAACCTCAATGTTTTCTCCATTTATTGTGAAAAGTTGTGTGCTGACCCAGTCGTAAGGATTTTTGTTTTGTTGATGTTTAGTCGCAACCCATATTGAAGGCTATCATCTTTGATCTTCATCAGTAAATGTTTTAAATCCTCTTCACTTTCAGCAAGCAGAGTTGTGTCATCTGCATAATCCAAGTTGTTAATGAGTCTTCCTCCAATCTTGATGCCACGTTCTTCCTCATAAAGTCCAGCTTCTCAGATTACTGAGCATATAAACTGAAGAGACAGGGTGAAAGTATATGGCCCTGATGCACACCTTTCAACTTTAAACCACGCAGTGTTCCCTGGTTCTGTTCGAACAACTGCCTCCTGGTTCATGTACAGATTTCTCATGAGTACAGTTAGGTGCTCTGGTATTCCCATTTTCTGAAGTGTTATCCATAATTTTATTATGATCCACACAGTCAAATGCCTTTGCATAGTCAATAAAAAATAGACAGACATCTTTCTGATATTCTCTACTTTTGACTAATATCTACCTGACACCAGCAATGATGTTCCTGGTTCCCTCTTCTGAATCCCACTTGATATTCTGGTAATTCCCTGTCTATATACTGCTGCAGTCGCTTCTGAATGATCGTTAGTAAAATTTTGCTAGTGTGTGATATTAATGATATTGTCTGATAGTTTGCACATTCAGTTGGACTTCACCAGATGGAACATACAGGAATCAAATTGACTATATATGTGGAAAGACACAATGGAAAAGCTCTATACAAAATGTCAAAACAAGACCAGGTGCTGACGGTAGACCAGACCATCCACTTCTCATACGAAAGTTCAAACTGAAGCTGAAGAAAATCAGAACAAGTATACGAGAACCACGGTATGACCTTGAGTATATCCCACCTGAGTTCAGAGACCACCTCAAGAACACGTTTAATACATTAGACACCAATGTCAGAAGATCAGAGGAGTTGTGGCATGACATAAAAGATATCATTCAAGAAGGAAGCGAAAAGTTCTTAAAAAGACAAGAAAAAAAGAAAAGACAAAATTACATGTCAAAAGAGACACTGGACCTTGCCCTTGAACGTCCAGTAGCTAAAGTAAAAGGAAGACACGATGAAGTTAAGGAACTAAACAGAAGATTTCAAAAGGCAGCTGGAGAAGACAAAAACAAATATTATAATGGTATGGGCAAGGAGCTGGAGGCAGAAAACCAAAAGGGAAGAACACGCTCTGTGTTTCTCAAGCTTAAGGAAATGAAGAAAAAATTCTAGCCTCGAGTGGAAGTAGTGAAAGATTCTACAGGGAAAATATTAAATGATGCAGGAAACATCAAAAGAAGATGGAAGGAATATACAGAGTCATTATACAAGAAAGAATTAGTAGATGACCAACCATTCCAAGAGGTTGCATATGAAGAGGATCCAATTTGGGATTTACTAAATTAAAACATCAAAATATCCCAGAATCTTCTCCATGCCTATAATCATAAAGCATTGAGTAAGCACCTCTAAATCTGCCTAGCACCTAAAGTAACAATCTGTACTGTACAAATTCAAAATAATTTTAACATTACTACATGCTTTATCTTTTAACATGTATTTGTATTTTAAGATTATTTTATTTTCTTTAAAGATACCATGTGAAAGACAAATTACTGTCTACTCCCAGAGAACAAAAAATTATCCAGTTCCAGACACATGCCACTGACAGCAGTAAAACTTTGAAAAGCTCAAAGGAGAAGAACTGTTGATTCATTTTGATGTACAATAGATCTCATGGAACTAAAGTAAATAAAGGTTTTAGATAAGATGAAAAATTCTAATAATGAAAAGCTTAACGTAAACCTTTATCATTTTTTATGCACTAGCACATAGAGCCAATAACTAACCACATCTCACATGAGAAATTACACTTTCATGATAGCTTTTACATAACTTTTGTAAATTATGAAGCTTTTTAAAAAGCACAAATCTTCTTAAGAATATAATGGAGTCCTATATTATATTAATTTAATTCAGTTTGGTCCTACTTGCCTCAAGGGATATATCCTTATATCCATAAATGTGCAGAGATGTTAGGCTTTTCAAAGAGCAAGGAGCTTTAAAATGATGGGTGAGTGGATGGATGGAAGAGAAGAAAAAGAGAAGGAATATTCCCACTTGACTCCCTTACAAAATCAATTATTTATATTTATAAAAGTACAGAGATGGTAGGCTTTTCAAAGAGCCATGAGTTTTAGAATGATGGCTAGATGGATGAATGGATGGCAGGCAGGTAAGCTGACTGGTTTTCTTACTAGTCTCCCTAGTAAAAAACCTCTGAATCAGTGTCTCATAATAAAAAGAAGAAATGATAAAAAGTTTTATAATAACTGAGGTACTTTCAAGATGGGGTCTCCCTATGTTGCCCAAACTCATCTCAAACTCACAGACTCAAACAATTCTCCTGCTTTAGCCTTCTGAGTAGCTGGGACTACAGCACTTGACCTTTATCTTTCATTTTTTAAGACTATAATTTCACAATCCAAGAGCTGTCATACTCTTAAATTTAGTAATCAACTACCTTACATACAAAGTCTCTCTTTCAACAACCATTTGACTATCTTTTTATGAATAATAAAAGATCAACACCTCATATAAATTTGACCATAATTAGTAAATGCTTTGGAAATCAAAGCTGATCTTAACCCAGTCCAATTGTTCCTGCATTCCCAATTTCTTTCCAGTTCCTTCTTTACCATTCTCAATGCTACTATACAATTTAGACCTTCACCAATGCTCATTTTGAGCTGTACTAGTACTCTCCTATCTACACGATCTCTCTCTGCCTCCAGGATCTCTTCCTCCTTCCAACTAAACTTCCATTGCAGTGAAAGTTGCTGCTTTAATATTTAACCTGCTTTAAAACCCTCCATGGATTTTCAAACACTTCAATCCCATGTGTTGATGAAATGAGTTCCAAACTGCTCTACATGACATTGAAAAATCCTTAATCTAGACCAAAATATCTTTTAAGCTGCTTCTTCTACTTGCTCCATAAAACCAAAATTTTGTCATATCAATATCCTAAAAGGTCACACCTGCATACTCTTGCTCACATGATTTTTATACCTGAAATGTATCTCCCACTCTTATACAAGAATCATTCTATCACAACAAAAGCACTGGACACCAGATTGCTAAATTTGTGAGAAGGGGTTAGGAAAGCAGAAACAAAAAGGCCAAATACAAATCAGTATTTTTTAAATTATAGATTAAAAGATTTCTGCCCGAATAAATATATAATAGCCTATACCTATATATCTATGTTAAAAAAAAAAAGAAGAAAAGAAAAGAAAAGAAAAAGAAAAAAGAAAAGAAAAAAAAAAGGTTATTTCCTCTACTCTCTGGCCACATAAACTGTTTCACTATGTTGTTGTTGTTGCTGTTGTTAGGTGATGTTCACTTGGATCTGACTCATAGTGACCCTGTGTATGTACAGCAGATGAAATACTACCTGGCACTGTGCCATGCCCAGCACTATTGTCAGTGCTTCTCTGGTATTCATAGGGTTTTCAGTGGCTGGTTTTTTTTTATTTTTTTATTTTTTTGAGAGTGGGCTGCCAGGTCCTTCTCCCAAGCCTATAGCACCTGGTATTCCCAGGTTGTCTCCCATCCAAGTACTAAACAGGCCTAACCTTGCTTAGCTTCCAAGATCTGACAGGATCAGATGCCAGGGTGGTATGGCTGCAGGCTAGTTTCACTATGCAAATGCATAATATATAGGGCCTTTAAGAAACTACATTTTATTGCCAAACCACAAATATTACCTTTAGACAAAACCCAAATACTTGCAATTCCTTAATCATATTTACAATACAGCACAATTTTAATGAGCTGCTTTCTCAAACTTCTGTGAGTTTTAGAACCCCTACAGAATCAAATGATTTTAACAAATGTGAAACATAGCCTGACTGAAGTACATATGAGAAAATAGTCTATCTATTCGAAAAGGCAGACCTGTAAATAAACACAGTTGTGCTACCTGTGACATAAATGTCAGTAGTAAATATTAGCATAAATTATTCAGTGCTTACAATAAATATGTAATGTCTTTTTGAATACATAAATGCCAAACTGCTTCACATAAATATAATTACTACTTAAAGGTGATCAAAGAATATCCCGGTGGAAATGATTTAAAATTATTCAGGATGCTCACAAATTGAATCTCTAATAACTGTCTAAAATAATTAGCAACATACACTCTCCTATCAAGAGATTGAGATCAATCAAAACCTTTTATAACATTTTACACTTAATTACTAAAAATACTCTGTGATTCATGGAATACCAAATTCTTGTTTAAAAACCTACCTTACCCAAAACACAACTCAGGGTAAATCAATTTCATTCTCCTACCCCTCCACCTTGGTGTTGTGGTTCAAACCCAAGGTCTAGCAAATGCTAGGCAATAACTCTACCATTAGACTATATCCCCTTGGTTTTCTGAAACAGTGTCTCACTATGTAGCCCAGGCTGGCCTAGAATTCTCAATCCTCCTGCCTCTACCTCTGCCTCCCAAATCCTGGGATTACAGGTGTGCAGCACCATGCCTGGCAATTTACATCTTCAATAAGCAATACTGCAATAAAGTCTGTATCTCTATAAATGCTAACATAAAATATTAATGGTAAAAATGGGTTAATTCTTTTTAAAGACATAATATACAAATACTAAAGGATACTGATCTGTCTGTGGTCTTCGAAAGTTCTCTGGAAGATTGGCTTCATAGAGTAGTCTTGCTTTAGTATTTCCCATATCTTGCATGCACTGTAATAAAAAAAAAAAGAAATCAAATACTTTCATTACTTTCATGAACATTAAAAAAGTAATTCCTAGACAAACATATTCATCTAAACAAATCCAAAGTAACATTTAATTTCTAGCATGTATTCTCCTTAAATAAAAATTTAAATCACAACTGTAAAATTAATTATGCAAGTTCCAAACAGAGGCATTATTTTTAATCTTTCACATTTTTCAACATATGTGGATCCACAGCTTTTTAAATGATTTTTTTTCTGTGAAAAAATCCCTTCATTATACTTGCTACTTCCTAAAAATGAAATTCTTGGCAGTTTATGAGCAGGCTTATTATTATTTTTTTGTAGATTTGTTATTTTTTAAAATATATCAATTGAACAATGCTGCCACTTTCAAGCCTGATAACTCAGGATCAAATTTTCTTTGTTCTGAGTTTCAAAATACTCTAGGATTCTCACTATTTACAATTTAAATCACAGTGGATGCCAGATAAGAGATAGTTCTGACCTAGAATTCTACAGAAGTGGATTAATTTCTTTGAAGTTATCAGTCCCTTTGAGATTCTGTTGAAAGCCTTACCCACTAACACAACCAACCAAAAAAAAAAAAAAAAAATCTTTTTGTGCCTAATAGCTCAATTTTACATTCAAGTTCACAAGTGCATAGAATTTTGTTTGATGAGTATTCTCCCAAGGCACAGATATTAAAGGACTGGCCCCCAGGGTGACACTACTAGGAGGTAGTGGAACCTTTAGGTGGGCCCTAGGGGAGTTCTGTAGGGGTATACCTTGAAGGGGATAGGAGGACCCTAGTCTCTCAATCTCTTTCTTTCCTAGCTCATGATATAAGCAGTTTTCTATACAATGAATTCCCCACCATGCCCACCTCGAATCCCCATCAGAGACCCATAACAAAAGGGCTGCCCAAGCTTGAATTGTAACCACCAGAACTGTGAGCTTAAAAAAGCTCCTTCTATGTTAAACACCTCAAGTATTTCATTATAGTAACAAAAAGCTGACAAATACAAACCTCCTCCATAAAACCCAAGGACTCAGGCAATACAAAACAATTTGAGAGTAATTTTAACCAGTTCAAGTTTCAGTATCATCGTTGAGTGATGACTAGCTGAACAGTATTTTATTGATATTTTATTACATTAGAAACTAAATATAAGACTTAGAAACAAAACATTATAACACTATATCATTTACATAGAGCTTGAGTTCCTTACAATATTTTAATTGATAGAGAAGATCAGTTTTTATAATGTGCTTTTACCCCCTGATTTGCCAGGCACACAACACTATGCTCCTGAAAAAACAATCCAGATTTAACAGATTACCTGATATTGACCTTGACTTCAAACCCTCAAGTGCGCATAGGATCAACTTTCTTCAAATACAAACTGCAATGATTCCTCTCCCAACAAAGCATTTTAAGGTGTATAAAATTGCATTATACACTCACTTCTGGACATTTACTCCCCTTACCTCAACATAAGTATTCTCTCAGGGTAAACCAGATTTCCAAGTAATTTCTCTAGAGATAATGACAGAGGCGGGGCTGGGATTTAGTTCAATTGGCAGAGTGCCACTCTGTAGTCTCTGAGGTTCCGAGTTGGACTCCCAGCACTGCAAAAATGGGAGGACGTGGCAATCCACTCCCCAGGCTATCCCCAAATAATCAGCCATTGAAAATCCTATGAGGGTCACTATGAGTCGGAAACAACTCGATGGCACCTAACAACAACAATGACAAAGTGAAGGAATAGGAGGGTGGGGAAGTAGAAGGGATGATATACTGAAAAAGAATTAACAATTTTTGTCAGTTAGCCCTTGAGATGAAACAGAAACTAGGTCAAAAGTAACTTGAAGGTAGGCACTAGTGTAGCATAAGCCTGTAATCCTAGCAACCTGGGAGGCTGAAGCAGAAGGATGGTAAGTTTACAACTAGAGGCAGCCTATGCACCTTAGTTGAGACCCTGTCCCAAAATTTAAAAGGGGCTGAGGGTATAGCTTAGTGGTAGAGCACCTGCCTACCATAAGCAAGGTTCCAACTTCACCCAGGACAGGGGCAGGGGAGAGTAACTTGAGCCTCAAAACTGTGTAAGATGAAAAAAAAATCTATAGGGTAAACTGAAAGCATAAGGTCAAAGGGCTCTATTACATCATGATAGATACTTTTATCAATTAGTCTGAGTACAGCTAATAAGTAATTCTGTGTGAGAACAACAATGAAACTTCCAGTACAGTTTACTCTTGCTGAAAATAGAAAACATTTTCCATCTCAAGCATTCAAATGATGCTGCATCTTTATACTGTGGTGGGAATTTGGAAGCAGAGATGTACAAGTTATGTTATCATAAAAATAGTATACATTTGGAAAGAAGTAAATCAAGAAAAAATGTCTCTTAGTTTACACAATATTTGCAATGAAGCCAAAAGTAATTTAGGTACAGTAATTTACTGAAACTGTGAAGGTAAGAAAATTTTCCTTCCAAGCAAGAAGAAGTGCATGGAAATTTCAATAGAAAAGTTAAGACTAAAAACAGTGTGTATACTATATCTTATAAATCATCAGTTACATTTTTTCATATTTAACATCTCTGATAGGAATGTATCTTATAACTGATGGTCTCTTATAAATGACAGATAGTTTGTCAGTCCATTAATGCTTCTTACAATCAATATCCTATGTATTCAACAAATACGCTTGTATGTGCTTATTTAATAAGTCATTAATATTTTATTTTGACAAAAAATAATTAGGAACAAGGCATACATGTACATTATACCAAATAAACACTGTTCTAGTGATGTTATCCATCACAATTAGACAGTAGGGAAAGAAAGAGGCATAAAAACCTGAAAAGGACAGGTGATGTAAAGTTAGCCATTTCTACAGGAGACCTCTGCCAAAAAGTGACTGGGTGCAGATGCACATACTTGTTAACTTAGACTATGGAAAACAAAGGAGAATGACATCATAGATGTAGAGAGCATTCTGTGAGAACAAGGAAGATACAGGTAAGCTTAATTTCTAGGTTTCCAAAAGTAGAACAGAGAAAGGTTGAGAAGAAGGTCTAAAGTAGAAGGCCCAGTGGAGGAGAAAAAGAAGGGTTGAATAATTTGGAAAAGAGAAGGCAAAGGGGGCAGAAATGGCATTTTGGAGAAGTAATAGGTATATGATACAAACTAGCTGTCCCCAAAATCTCAAGATGCTCTTATCCATGAAGAGAACACTTACAAAAATCCATTGTTCTACCTTGAAGAAGAAACTGCCCATGAACTGGCAAAAGAAAGTATGTAATGAAAATAACATCAGACATTATCCTAAGTACTTTGTGTCTATATTTATATTTACTTATACGTGTGTGTGTGTGTGTGTGTGTGTGTGTGTTTATATGCCTACAACCATACCACCTTGGCATTTGATCCTGCAGATCTCAGAAGCTAATTAGAGCTGGATCTGGTTAGTACATGGATGAGAGAACGCATGGGAACACTAGGTGCTGGGGGCTTGAAGGACCCAGCAATCTACTCCCAAAAAACCATTAGCCATTGAAAACCCTATGAATAGCAGAGAAGCATGACAATAATGTTTCATCTGTTGTACACAGGATTGCTACAAGTTGGACACCAACTCAATGGCACCTAACAACAAAAACAACATATGTTTATATATACACATTTACAATTTCAAATTTTGGAACAATCCTGAGATAGGTATTATTACCTTAATGTTACAAGAAAGGAAACTTGAGTCTACAAGGTGTTAAGCAACAGGCCTAAGATGATCAGTACCCATGATTCACTTCCTGACAGAACCAACATAAGCCTTTAGGAGTTTAGAAATTTCAGGGTTTGTCAAACGGAAGTGAAACTAGGTCCCTTTAGGGCTTATAAACACCAGGTTCTTTGCTTCAGAGATTCAGTTTTCATTTTGCAGATCAGGACACTGAGGCACAAAGAAGTTATATGATTATTTTGCTGAGTAATACAAAGAACCAGTGACAGGACTGAGACTAGGATTCAGTTCTCTCACTTTCAATCATTGTTATCATGCAACAGCTAGTGAAAACACCTATCCAAGAAATTTCACTACAAGATAAGCATACTGTAAGTAGTGTGTTCATTATTAAAAGATCATTTCTATAATGAAAACATTATTCCTTATCTTTCAGATTCTCTCATTCAAAATGCTTTAGCAAATGCATTGACAAAAAAGGAGAATTTTAGTTCATTATTCTTTGGCAATTAATGATTTAGTTTCCCAGAGCTGGGGTACAGACAAGTTTGAGAAGGAAAAAAAGAAAAAAAGAAAAACAAAAGAAAAGAGAATAATAAATGACCTAAGTTTCTCTTAAAAAAAAAAAAGTTAACATACCTTAATTATTTGTAACCAGTAGAAGATTTAAGTTATAGGTAATGAAGGAGCTATCTTAATTTCTACCACCTAGCTTCTAGGATTCAAGCCAGACCCTAAATACTAAATATCATTCTGACAAATTTTCAAACCTGTTTCACTTCTCCAGTAAGAAGAATATCTGTAAAGTCATCAAATAAACTATTAAAAATTCAAATGCATTAGGAATTTTGAAAGTTCTCTAGCTTTCATGAAGTCATACCATGTCAATGTTATTTTTATTTCTCTCATACTTTAGAATGAAAAAGGGAAAAGGCCTTTATTATTTAAGTCCAAGTTTCATTACTTTTAAAAAACATTTTAAAAATGAAACCTACTTAAAACTATAATCATCTAAAAATTAAGATTTTTTTTTTAAAAAAGCACTAAAAACGTATTCACTGAACAGAAAAATTATTGGTATTCTTGAAAAAGTAAGAAATGACTGTAAAACTATATTAAATATAAAGTCAACATTTAGTCTTACTTTAAGAAAAATATAGTAGTATATTGAGAAATAAGGGAACTATGCACTTTATGTTGTTGTTGCTGTTAGGTGCCATGGAGTTCGATTCATGACGATATTATATTATAACAGTACAAAATACTCCCAGGCACTGTGCCATGACTGGCACTATGTCAGTGATTCTGTTATTCATGGGATTTTCAGTGGCATGTTGTTTTGGGATTGTATCAGAGGTGGGCTACCAGGTCCTTCTCTCCTTTTTACAGTGCTGGGGATTAAACCCATGGCCTTAGAGAGTGCAAGCCAGCACTCTACCAACTGAGATAAACACCAGCCTAACAAAAATAGTTATAACAAATGCTAGTTAGGTAGAACACATTTTAAAACTAGTATTACCTACTTTTCCCATGAAATTTATTCTGTTCTCAAGGGTGGGGATGTTAGCACAGTGGTAAGGCACTTACCTAGCATGTACAAGGCCCTTAGTTTGATTTCCAGGGCCATACACACACAAGAAAAATACAGTCTGTTCTCATTTAATATATCTCACCTTTCTAGAAAGATGAATTGTGTATTGTATTTCTTTCACTGAATCATATATACCCAAAATTATCACCATCATAATATTAAATATATTTTGACTTCTTCAATCCATAATTTGTTTTTAGTTTATCTACATAACCCATAGGGGCTGGGATTTAGCTCAGTTGGTAGAGTGCTGCTCTGCAGTCTCTGAGGTCCTGAGTTTGATTCCCAGCACCACAAATATGGGAAAAGGACAAGGCAATCCATTCCCAAGCCAATCCCAAAACAATCAGCCATTGAAAACCCTATGAGGGTCACTATGAGTTGGACACCACTCGACAGCACCTAACAACAACAACATTACCTGTATCTCGATATACAGAATACCAGCCCAAAGCCTCAGACATCACTTGAAATTCAATTTCAAAATTATTAACTGAATAGCTAAAAATGTACCTATAACCTAATATATTATCACAATGTAATGTAGAAGAAGCATTTCTATTTCTGAAACTGCCTAAGTACAAAATATTTTATACAATCCATGTTTTTTAGCATGGAAAACAAAACCTACACTCTAAAATAGTTCTAAGTTTTTAATGTTTTACAGATTAAAGAGAATTAAGGCTATCAATTTAAAGTTTTAATCTTTATTTGCTTGTTTGTCTAGTTTAATCAACTAAAATGAGCTGGGTGTGGTGGTGCATGTCTATAATCCAAGCATTTGAAAGGCTGAAGCAGGCTGAGGCCAGCCTAGGGTTACACAGTGAGACCATCTCAAAACAAACACAAAATGAAAAATAACATAATTAATACATATAAGAAAAAGTAGGAATAGATAAAAAGAAAGTAGGTAGAATCAATATGTAGGCAAACAAATATAATTTTATGTTAGAGTACTATATATATATATTAATATATATATTATATATATATAAATATATATATATTTTTTAATTCACTGTATTATGTCTGTGGGTCATCTCCAGTGACCATACAGTAATTAGTACACAATTACCATAAAAACAGATCACTGAATTGTGTGATGATAAAATATGAGAGAGAGAAACAAGTGTCCAAGTTTAAGTTGTTGTATCAGGAATCAAATAATTAAACAAAATATAAGGTAAGATTGATGACAGGCCACCTGAAATTCCAAGTTAACGATTAATTCCTCTGAGAATAAAATTTCTTGATTTTTTTTTTTTTTAGTTTTAATATTGCAACATCTCAGAAAGCAGAAATCTCTAAGAGATAAAAGTACTTCAAGGTATGGCTTCTATTTGCCCTAGCTCAACTAAAGGCAAATACAATTCATTCTAGGTTCAGTGGCTAAATCTAATAAATGTGGGTTCTAGGAATTCCCCAATTTTTGCATCTCCCCTTTTTTTCAGTATCTTCTTCTAATTTGTCTCAGGGGCATTCCATGTCCTTAATCCCCTAGATGCTAAGAAATACCTGGTCAAAAGTCAGTAAGAGTAAAACTAACATTCATACTAATGCATTATTTCATGAAGCTATATGCATAGTTTTTACAAATTTGCATGTATGTACTTACTTGCCCTTTGGACTTTACTGGTGGTTTTCTAAAAGCAAGATACATGGAAAAATAATAAAGTGGCATATTTTACAAATTATTAGATTATAATTAGGCCTTCTAAATTTCCAAAGGCAAAAATGTAAGATATTTAAATAATCAAAAGAACCTTAAACATACATGTTTAATAGAAAGATGCTGCACATCTATGATAAATTCACAGAAAGAGAAGTAAAAGTACTTAAAATAAAACTCTTCTATCTAATTTTCTAAGAACTAGATCAGAAGAAAGAAGAATCTGATCTCCAGGTCAAAAGATTTTTTTACAACATCATGAAAATATATACCATCTCTACAGTTGAATGTTTATCCATAAAGTATTTTGGTAAGAATACATAAGAAATTGATACATATGGTTGCTTCAATGGAAGAAAACTAGATGATGGAGGACAGAATTTATTCTTTTGTACTTTAGAGGTTTTCACAATATCCCCATATTTCCCATTTCCCCAAAACAAATAAAATAATGGAGAAGGGCTATATTAATCCCACACTGGTTTTAAATGAAACAGTATCTAGAGGGAGATTGACTGAGTTTACAAACATGATCTGGAGAAGTAAGGGACTTGCTACTTCTACTAAGGAAAATAAAGTCTTCTGATGGATCTAAAAGGCTATGAACCAAATCAAAAGTATGCATTTAAAAAATCTCATCCAAGCAGGTTTTACATTCAACATATATTTAAAACAGAAATATGGCATTTATTTACCATGCCTTTCCCCAGTATCATAATCTTAAGAAACACTATGGCTGCTGAGGATTGAAAGCTTTTAAAATTTTTAATATATTTATACAGGATACAGGAGAGGGAAAACTACTTGCTACACTCTTTTGTATTCATTAAAATTTTTAAAAACACAAAGACTAAGGTGTTCGACTCCCTTAACTAATGTATATGTTTTAAAAAACTCTATTTAAAAAGATGAATACTGGTAGTCCCTGGATAAATTCTTGTCAATAAACTCACCTCTACTACCACTTGAAAATTTCCAGAATAGTTCTCTATCTTCCTCTCAATAGCCACCAGGATTTCTTGCATAGGAGCAAGCCTTTCAGGGTTGGTTTCAAGATCTTTTGGATTCCAGCTGCTGGAAAAGAAGGGTCACCATTTTTGGTCTCAGGAACTCTTTGGAAATATTTAATACAGAGTTCATTCCTTCAATTTCATGAACCTATTTTATGGGAAGTTGTTCTCTTCCTGTTTTAATTATTGTTTTTAAGATTAAACCATGCAAATTTCTAGATAGTCCCAGATCTTCCTTCATCTACTGCAGCATTTCCTAGTTGCTAGAAATTCAGAGTATACATTCTTTAAAAAAACAAAAGAAAAATGATACTAAACACTTTCATGATAAAACTGGAAAAGTTTCATGTTGTCATCTCTCCTTCTATGAAATCCGCACCATCTGAAGTCCAGGAATAAACCACAGCTTTCACCTTACATGCTAAAGGCCTAGTTCAGAAGTTATCCTAGACTCTTCCTTCCTCCAAAGTCTTAGTGATTTTATCTATGCAATATTTCTTGTAGGTTTCCCGCCACGTATCATCACTATTGCCACTACCAAGTTAAGGATCTAGTCGTCATTTCCTAGGCCACTGTAGCAAGTCCATCTGATTTATCTTCTTAAATGGAACATCAGAAGCTATTTTTCAACTTACAACATTTTAAGAGATCCCCATTCTGCTCCTGTCTCTACTTCTTATCACTCACAGGATCAACACCAAACCAATCCTGGCTATCACTCTCACCTTCATCTCCTATGACACACATAATTGTACCTGGCACTCTGGATATAGAATATTATCTTACTTTCTCAAGCATAGCATACTTTTCCCATTTTTCTGTCTAGGAGACTCTCCCTCTGCACACTGTGGTATACTCTGAGTAATTCATACATAAAATTTACTATAAAAACAGTAGAAGATAGGGTTTAGCTCAGTTGGTACAGTGCCTGCTCTGTGTGTTCTGAGTTTGATCCCTAGCACTACAAAAACGGGAGAAGGACCTGCATCCCACTCCTGAAACAATCCCAAAACAATAAGCCATTGAAAACTATGTGAATATCAGAGAGCCTGCAGCAGTACCACTGTGGGATCTGATCATGTCAGATCTTAGAAACTAAGCAGGGTTGAGCCTGGTTAGTACTTGTATGGGAGATTGCCTGGGAACACCACGTGCTCTAGGCTTGGGAGAAGGATCTGGCAACCCAGTCCCAAAAAACCATCAGCCATTGAAAACCCTATGAATAGCAGAGAAAAAGTAATAATACTGTTTCACCTGTTGTACAGAGTCACTATGAGTCAGACACCGACTCGATGTCATCTAACAACATCAGAGAAGCACAGACATAGTGCCAGGCATGGCACAGTGTCAGGGAGTGTTTTGTTCTGTTGTACATAAAGTTGCTATAAGTCAGACCCAACTCAATGGCACCTAACAACAACAACATAAAAACAGAAATGAGACATTTTTATAATGTTAAAAACTTACCATATGATTTGATAGTGCTTTATTGATTGATTGAATGACTGACTGATTGATTGCAGGACTGGCAGGCTGAACCCATGGCTTCCCACATATTTTGCAAGCACTCTGCCACTGAGCTGCACTCCTGGTCCCCTTCTTTTAATTTTTTAAATTGAGACAAGGTCTCACTGATTGTGCAGGCTCCCTCTAGCCTTGGACTTGCATTCTCCACCTACCAAGTCCTTGGGATTACAGGCATGCCACTCTGTCAGGCTTTGGATACAGTAATCTTTTTTTAAAGGAGTAACTACTAAGTTAATGATTTGCTGAAGCTCACTCACTATTTAATTAAGAGTCAGAACCAGAACCCAGTTCTATAGTCCTTCTATCCTCTATTTTTATAATATTCACACAAAGCAAGGAAGCAGGTACTATAATGTAAAATATCATATGCAATGAAACTGTTTACAGATGATCCATTTAAATACATATTCATTCAATACATCTAACAATTTCTTAACCACTATAGTATGCTATATAAGGACTTAATCCCCTATCTTCAAATTGCTTTCTATTAGTTATTCTCTTTTAGGTCTACCTAAATTAGGCAACATAGATTTAACAGAATTATATTAGTTCTTAAGACTTCCTCAAGTAACATCTTAAAATTTTTTTCACTACTTTGACCCAAGAACTAGAGCAATTACTAGAATAGAGAATTCTAAAATAAAAACCTTAAAAAAACCGTTAAGGGTCTTATTAAAAGTTTAACCATAAAAAAATCATGAGGAAAAAAAATAGAGAGAACAATCTTGTGCATTCAAATTTAAAATTTCTGTGATGTTTTTCCAAATGAATTCCTTTAAAATGTAAGACACTTATTAAACTTCAGATTAAATTTTGTTTTAAACAGTACCACATTTATTTCTTTACTTTTCACATATATGTAACACAAAAACCCAATGCTGTATTTGGATACACATTTAATGATCCTAGGAAGGATTCAGCAGAAATAGGATACTAATCAACTTTTAAAAATATGTACGAGGTCATAGTGTGAGAAATCTTTTCAGCTTGATGGAATTGTACTGAGCAATCTTCCCACAAAATAAAAAAAAAATTTTTTGATATGGAATTTTCCTGAATATATGTATGTCAACAATTATGTACTGAAAGCTTATTATATGCTGGTTCTAAAAGGGAGTAGGAAAATTTATCTAAAGGTCAAAACCTTAAGAGACCAAATAGTGTTCTAAAACACACTGATCAAATGTTGTTAAATCATGGACTTCTCCAAATTAGCTTTAAAAAAAACTGCAATGTTATTTGATTAAATACTGCTTGTCATGTGAATTCTGTAATACAAAGACACATTTTTAAGTGCCCAGAATCTCCTCATAAAAAATAAAGAAACACCACATAGAAACACTAAAAACACATGGACAATATTTACAACAAAACTAGTACGGATTACCCCCGTAAACCTCAAAATGCCATCAAGTAGGAACAAGCCATTAACAACTACTAGACCTACCTGATGCCTACAATTAATGGGGAGTCCAATGGACCTGAGAAAAGAACAAAATAGCAAAGAGATGTATGAACTGGAAATCACAGTGAAACAATGTGAGAAAAGCATATGCTATTGAAAAGATTTTTACCCAGACCAGTACCAAGTAGGTGCAAAAGGTCCTAAAGTTTGGATGAGGGAAAAGAATCCAACCCCTGTGAACTCTTAGAACTAACCACCAAGTCTACCTTCCCATACAGGGCCTACCAGTAAGAAGAAATCCCTAGAAACTGACTGAAAATTGAGCAGGGCAGGAATACTAGAGATATAGAAAGAGAAGGATCACATAAAAGTGAGAAAAGGGAACAAGCAAGAAAGTCTCAGAAAAAAGTGGCCTTATTTTTAAACATTGTTGTTGTTGTTGGGTGCCGTCGAGTCGGTATCCGACTCATAGCGACCCTCATAGGGTTTTCAATGGCTGACTGTTTCGGGATTGCCTTGGGAGTGGATTGCCAGGCCCTTCTCCCATTTTTGCGGTGCTGGGAATTGAACTCGGGACCTCAGAGACTGCAGCGCAGCACTCTACCCACTGAGCCAAATCCCAGGCTTTTTAAACATTACATGAAAATAACTAAGGAGAACTGTTCAGATAAAAAAGCTATCTTGAATATCACTTCATTCTAAAAGTAAATGAAAATTGATGTCACATAAAAATGATTACCAAAAAGTGAAGGTTTTATATCTTATGAAGTTATTATAAGAAAAAAAAAAGAGTAAGCAAAATAACATGTCTGAAGGAAATCACACCAAAAAAAGAAAATGCCTAAAAACAGATCGAAATTATAACCTAATTCAGAACTAATTAAAAGACATAAAGGATATAAATTAGTTAAAAGCACATGGAAGCTATGAAAGAACTAAATTAGAAATTAGAAAATTAGAAATATTCAGATTTAAAACTATATAACTCAGAAGCATTAGAAATGATAGAAAAATAATTCATAAATTTTTAAAAAGATGGAACATGAAAACAAATAAATACAACAAATATTGTTGAGGGTAGGTGCCAAAAAATCAGGTGTGATTCATAGCAACCCAATATAAAACAGTACAAAACACTTTCCAACACTGTGCCAGGCACATGATCTTTTATGTGTTTAAGCCCATTGTTGCAGACGCTGTGTCCATCCATCTAGTTGAGTCTTCCTTTTTGTTGTTGACCTGCCACTCTCCCAAATATGATGTCCTTCTCAGGGATAGGTCTCTCCTGACAACATGTCCAAAATATATAAGACGCAGTCTAGCTATCCTTCCAAGGAACACTCTGGTTGCACTTCTTCTAGGACAGATCAATTGGTTCCTTTGTCAGTCCAACGGCATATATAATATTCATCTCCAGCACCATAATTCAAAAGTATCAATTCTGCTTTCAGCTAATATCCATCTGACATCCGGTTCAATCTTCTGGCAGTTCCCTGTCAATATACTGCTGCAATGGCTTTTGAATGATCTTTAGCAAAATTTTACTTGCATGAGATATTAATGAGATGCCTAGATAATTTCTGCATTTGGTTGGATACCCTTTCTTGGAAATAGACACAAATATGGATGTCTTCCAGTCAGTTAGCCAGGTAGCTGTTTTCCAAATCTCCTGGCATAGACAAATGAGTACCTGCAGTGCTGCATCTGTTTATTGAAATATCTCAATTGGTAATCTATCAATTCCTGGAGCCTTTTATTTTGTCAATTGCTTCAAGGCAGCTTCCACTTTGTCCTTGAGTACCATTGGTTCCTGACTATAAATAACCTCTTTAAATGGTTATCCGCCAATTCTTTTTAGTATAATCACTGTGTATTCCTTCCATCTTCTCTTGATGTTTCCTGCATTGTTTAATATTTTTCCTATAAAATCCTTCACTATTACCACTTGAGGCTGGAATTTTTCCTTCAATTCTTTTAGCTTGAGAAAAACAGTGTGTTCTTCCCTTTTGGCTTTCTACCTCCAGCTCTTGCATATGTCATTATAATATTTGAGTTTATCTTCTCAAGCTGGCCTTTGGAATCTTCTGTTAATTTAACTTTATCATGTCTTCCTTCTGCTTTAGCTGCTCAATGTTCAAGGGCAAGCTTCAGAGGCTCCTGACATGTAATTTGGTCTTTAACTTTTTTCTTGTCTCTTTAATAATCTTCTGCTTTCCTCATGAATGATGTCTTTGACGTCATGCCACAGCTCATCTGGTCTTCGAACATTAGTGTCTAATGTACCATGTCTGTTCTTGAGGTGGTCTCTGAACTCAGGTAGGATATACTCAAGGTCATACTTTGGTTCTCGTATACTTGTTCTCATTTTCTTCAGCTTCAGTTTGAAGATGCACATCAGCAACTGATGGTCTGATTCACAATCAGCACTTGGTCTTGTTCTGATTTTTGATATTGAGGTTTTCCATCGTCTCTTTCCACAAATGTAGTAAATTTGTTTCTGTATGTTCATCTAGTGAATTCCATGTATACAGTCATCATTTATGTTGGTAAATAAGTGTATTTGCAATGAAAAGGTCCTTGCTCTGACAAAATTCTGTCATGCAATCTCTAGCATCATTTCTGTCACCAAGGCCATATTTTGCAACTACTGAGTGTTCTTTGTTTCCAACTTTTGCATTCTAGTCACCATTAATTATCAGTACATCTTGATTGCATGTTCAATCAATTTCAGGCTGCAGAAGGTGGTAAAAATTTTCCCTTTCTTTCATTTGTGCCCTCAGTGGTGGGTGCATAAATGTGAATAATAGTCATATTAACTGGCCTTCCCTTGTAGGCATATCAATATTACTCTATTACTGACAGCACTGTACTTCAGGACAAATCTTGAGATATCTTTTTTGATGATGAATGCAACATCACTTCTATTTGTTATTCCTGATCTAGTAGAACATATGATTATCTGATTCAATATGGCCTACACCAGTCCATTTTAGCTCACTGTTGCCTAGAATGTCAATGTTTATGCGCTTCCTTTCCCTTTTGACAATTTATAATTTTCCTAGGTTCATATGTACATTTCATGTTCCAAATATAAATGGACATTTATAGTTGTTCTCATTTTGAGTCATGTCACATCAGCAAATGGGGGTCCCCGGAGCTTTACTCCATTCCCAACATTAAGGTTGACTCTATATTGAGGAGCCAGCCCTTTATCAGTCATTTCTTAAATGCCTTCTCACCTGGGAGGCTCATTTTCCAGCCCTCTATCTGACAGTGTTTCTCTGTTATTTATAGGGTTTTCAATGGCTAATTTTGGGGGTAATGGGTTGCCATGTCCTTCTTCCTAGTCTGTCTTTGTGTACAAGTTCAGATGAAACTTGCTCACCTTGCATGAACCCGCTGGTAGCTATACCTTTGGCATAACTTTGCAGAAAGCTACAAGCAACACACAAGCCCCCACAGTATGGCAAACTGACAGACAAGTAAAGGCAACACAACAAACATGGCCCCCAAAAATGGAGAGGCAAATGCATTTTAAACATTTTTTTTAAATTTGATTTTATAAGTAATGAAAAACTTTGTAAGTGACAAATACTGGAGTTAAACAATGAAGATTCAACATACAGGTAAGAAGAATCACTGAAGTAACCTAAAACAAGTAAACAGAATATTAAAGACTGTAATTTGAAAAAACATCACTGAAATAAAGTATTTGAAAAAACACACTGAAGGAGCATACCACATATACACATATCTTTTCTAATAGAAAACCACTTTATATTTAAAGATATAGATAGGTTAAACATAAAAGAATGGAAAAATATATAGCATACAAACAATGAGCAATATAATACTGCTATGGCTGCAGTGTATAACAATCCTAATATATGTGTACCATAACTATGCAGCAAAAGATAACTAGTGCCAGTGATATCTTTTAAATTTTCTAGAAGTTTGATTTAAAAAATAACAGGTAAAATTAGTTTTAACAGTATATTTTATTTTGTATGTCTTTCTCCTTTGCAGAATTCACATGGAAAAAAATTAAAATTTACCTCATCTCATCCAGAGAATTAAAAATTGTTATCATGAAAATTTGTTTTATAATAAACTGATAATCTAAGTTACTCATCAAATAAGACCCAGGAGAAAGAATCAAAGCAATATATTCTTGGATCCTGCTTCAATTTCAAGAAACATGCACAACTCCTGTAAATTTTAAATTTTAATTGCCTGTCAATAATCTAGGTTCTAATTCTAGAATTTTTATTTGTTGTTTCAGTTTCTCTTTCTTTCTCTTCTCCTTCCTCTCTCCCTTCCTGCCTTCCTTCTTCGTCTCCCTTTCTGGTTTTTTTTGTTGTTTGTTTGTTTGTTTGCAACAGGGTCTCTTTCTGTAATTAGGCTGTCCTTGAACTCCCAATCTTCCTTGTTGTGTTTCAATCAATCACATGGTAGTTTATTTGACAAAATTAATATGCTTTTAAATTATAAAAATTATAACTTAACTGAAAATACATTATGGCAGAGTCAAAGAGCAAAAACTTTTTTAACGTGCACACACACACACGTGTGTATGTGTATATATATATACATATATATATATGCTGCTGCTGTTGCTGTTAGGTGCCGTCGAGTAGGTATCCGACTCATAGCGACCCTCATAGGGTTTTCAATGGCTGACTGTTTCGGGATTGCCTTGGGAGTGGATTGCCAGGTCCTTCTCCCATTTTTGCAGTGCTGGGAATTGAACTTGGGAACTCAGAGACTGCAGCGCAGTGCTCTACCAACTGAGCTAAATCCCAGCCATATAGATAGATAGATAGATAGATAGATAGATAGATAGATATCAACTTTCCACCTCCTATCATCAACCCTTTACATCCTGATTTTTCCATTGAAAACAGTCACAACATGACCAGTAACATTAACAACATGACACTATAATTTTAGTTGCTTTGTTAGCTCCAGTCAAGTATTTTAGTTATCTATCAATACTCTTGTCTACTGTCCCTGTATTTGGCTTGATTAGGAATTCAAATTGAAGCTATAAAAAACAGCAAATCTTATTGATGAACAGTGGTGAAAATCCATGATTTTAGCTCACACAGGAACAATTTATTTTCTAAGAAAGATCCAGTGTTTAAGACAACCAAATCAATATTATGCCATAGCTATTGCCAAGTTAAGGAAAAAGCTACCAAATTACTCTATACTTAGGTTTTCCTATGAATAAGAATTTCCTATGAATAACAATATCATGCCACAGTTATTGCAAAGTTAAGGTAAAAGCTACCAAGTTACTCTACAGTTAGGTTTTCCTATGAATAACTAGGTAATAAGAGAAATCTATGTTCATTTGGTTAGTGATCTGTTTCCTTTGATAATAGAAAATATAAATAGTAAGAGTATATGGTCAACAGTATTTCTTTCAGGTTCAGAAAGAACATCTCCCTTTCATATTTAACCTGAGAATCATATCACATTCTTTTGAACAATCTTGTTGTTGTTGTTGTTAGGTGCCATCGAGTCGGTATCTGACTCATAGCAACCCTCTGTACAACAGGGGAAACACTATTGTCAATGCTTCTCTGCTGTTCATAGGGTTTTCAATGGCAGATTGATTTTTGGGAGGGGGTTGCCAGGTCCTTCTCCCAAGCCTACAGCACCTGGTGTTCCCAGGAGGTCTCCCATCCAGGTACTAACCAAGCCTGACCCTGGCTTAGCTTCTGAGATCTGACGGGATTGGATGCCACAGGGCTACAGCTGCAGGCTTTGAACTATCTAAGAGTAGAGAAAAATGTTATCCTTTGAGGTAATGAGACTTTTAAGAAAAACTGAATAGTATCACTAACACTGATACAAGACTTTTATTCAAAGGCAAGTAATGAAAAAAAATTTTTTTCCTTTCTTCTTTCTTTCTTTCTTTCTTTCTTTCTTTTTTTTTTTTTTTTTTTTTTTTTTTTTTTTTTTTTTTTTTTTTTTTTTTTTTTTTTTGGTACTGAGGGATTAAACCCAGGGCCTCACACATGCTTTGCAAGTGCTCTACCGCTGGGCTGCACCCCTAGCCCATGTTTTATTTTTTATCTTGAGACAGGGTCTCCGAAAAATTATGCAAGCTGCCTCTGGCCTTGAACCTGCAATTCTCCTGCCTCCATCTCCCAAGTTCCTGTGATTACAGATGTGAGTCACTACGCCTAGCATAAAAATGTTTTTGTACTGCTGTGGTAACTGAAGAGAACAGAGCATATAGTCAAAGAATCTCAGGAATGGGACTTTTAGAGTCATCTAAACTAATCTTTATCTGCCCATTCAATGCCTGAATCCCAACTACATATTTCCAACTGGTTGTTCACCCTTTTTACAAATCATTCTAGCAAGGAGAAACATACTACCTTCCAAGGCAACCAATTTCACTTTTGTTGTTGTTGTTAAGTGCTGTTGAGTCAGTGTCCAACTCATGGCGATCCTATGTACAACAGATGAAACACTATTGTCAGTGCTTCTCTGCTATTCACAGGGCTTTCGATGGCTTATTGTTTTGGCAGAGTGGGTTGCTGGGTCCTTCTCCTAAGCTTACAGCAAGCACCTAGTGTTCCCAGGCGGTCTTCCATCCAAGTACTCGCCAGGTCCGACACTGCTTAACTTCCAAGATGACGGAATCAGACACCACAATGGTACAGCTGTCGGCCATTTCACTTTTAGGTGGTTTGAAATACCCATCTACTACTTGCATTTATAGCCTACAAGCCATCTTAAGTTATATACCCTTGGTCTGCCATATTTTTAGAATTTTAAAAGTATACAGGAAGATTGGGAGAAAAGGACAAAGAAAAGAAAAAGAGACATTATATACAAAATATAAGGTAATTTGAGGGGAAATGCTTATGTCCTTTTTCTCCACTCCCTATTCATTGTTGAGGATAGGATTTTCACAGAATTTTACCAAAGTAAAGACTAATGTAGCATCCATTAAAAAGTTAAGTAAATAGTATGTTCCCAGTAGTTGTAGCCATCACAAATACTACAAAGACACATGATAAAGTTGCTAACTAGTTAAACACACACGTGCAATGGTAAATAATACATGGGAGTAGACAATTGCTTTTATTAAAGGCTTTTATTAAAGTAGAGATTTAAAGTGGGCAATAAAGAATGAGAAAGATTTAGTTTGCCAGAAAGAATATGCAAAATACATTTCCAACAAGAAAGACAGCTGAACTCAAATGATAGCAACAAAAATGAAACAAACAGACTGGGCGTGGTGGCCCACGCCTGTAATCACAGTGTCTGGGAAGGCGGAGGGAGGAGGATCCCAAGTTTGAGACCAGAGGCAATCTGCGTAACTTAGCAAGACTCTGTCTCAAAAAAAGTAAAAAAAATGGGCTGGGGATACAGCTCAGTGGTCCAGCACTTGCAAAGCACACAGCCACAAGGCCCTGGGTTCAACCCCTAGTACCACAAAAAAATAAATAAATAAATAAAAATGAAACAAACAATATAAACAAGAGTATACCACAAGACTTTTTTAAGCAGGAAGAGCTATCACAATCCATCCAAAGTTATCTGTTGTGCAGCATCTGGAGTAAGGCTAACGACTAGGAATGAGCCAGAAGGCAGAGGAATTTCAGTGACAAGTAAAATAAATCTTGATGATTCTGATGGAAGAACCTATCCAAATCTCTTAAAAGTACAGTAAAATGACCAAAGCAACACGTAGCAAGATTATTCTGAACCTATGATGTAAAACGCTCACAGCCATGCCACTGTGACATCTGATCCCAACAGATCTCAGAAGCTAGGGAGGGTCGGACATGGTTAGTACTTGAATGAGAAACTACCTGAGAACATCAGGTGCTATAGGCTTGGGACAAGAACCCACAACCCACTCCCCCAAAAAACAATCTGCCATTGAAAACCCTATGAATAGCAGAAAAGGACTGACAATATTGTTTCACCTATTCTATGTAGGGTCACTATTAGTTGGACCCCAAATCAACGGCACCTAACAACAACAACAACATGGCGTAAAACAGAGCAAACAGTGATGAGAATATCAAGAATAAGCAAAAGCCCTGGAGATGTCAAGAGAACTGGAAATGGAATGCAGCAGCAACCCAGAAGAATTAAGAACTCATGGAATATAAGGTTTAAGGAGGGATTAAGAACAATAGAACACCACCCAGTTATAAGATTAATTGGAACAGTGACATTAAGAAAGTCAACAGAAACAACCAGATATTATTATTTGTTTTTCAAGCAGTAAGGTAACAATACCTACCAATCTTAACATTCACATACGTACACATTAGTAATTATCACTATAGTCAAAATTCCGCACATTGAAACATTGGAATAATTTCATAAATCCTTTTTCCCTGTTTCCATATAGTACATAGTTTGACTGACATTGCTACAAAACAAGTTAACTTTGATATTCTATTCTTTATTCCACTCTAATGCATAATGTTACCTGGGAAAAAATCTATGCTGGTTATAGTTACTCCTCCTCCTTAGTTTGTCCTTATATTAATAGCCAGTGTTCCTTGTAAAATATTTTCCATAAAGAAACTTTTTCAATTACCTCACAGGAGTTACTGAATAGGCAAAAACAAGTAAAAAATATGAAAACCTACTGAAGTTCCAGTGCCATGAAATCAGTCTAACTGGCTAACTCCAACCTCAGAGAATATACAATTAAAATGATGTGAGAGAAAATTACCAATTACTCCATGCCAAAGATGGTCAACATTTCTTAGTGACAAATCCATGAACAACAAAGGTCTCTAATGGCACTCTGAAAAAAAGGATCACAAGTCATTGACCTACTAGAAGTCAATGATGGAAAGAGAGAACCATATGCACCGACAACTAACAGCTAATTTCATGAAAGTAACTGACTTTCCTATGGAAAAGATAAAAGAAAAGCTAAAGATGAAACTATAAAAAAAATGTATAGGCTCCATTGGCCTTCAAGCCTATTTTTATGCCAACACCAAGCTGTTTTTGCTACTATAGGCCTGATGTTGTTGTTGTTGTTGTTGTTGTTGTTGTTGTTGTTGTTAGCTGCCGTTGAGCCATGTCTGACTCATAGCAATCCTCACAGGGTTTTCAATGGCTGGTTCTTCGGGATTTCCTCGGTAGTGGATTGCCATATCATTCTCCCACTATAGGCCTGTAGTATAGTTTAAAGTCAGGTATTGTGATCCCACCTCCACTTATTTTACAGCTTAAGATTGTTTTCGCTATACATGACCTTTTCTGTTTCCATATGAATTTTTGCATTATTTTTTCTGTTTCTGCAAGGTATGTCATTGGGATTTTAATGGGAATGGCATTAAATCTGTAAGTTGCTTTTGGTAGTATAACCATTTTTACAATATTGATTATCCTAATCCATAAGCAAGGAAAGTCCTTCAATCTTTTAGTATTCTTTGCAATTTCTTTCTTTAATGTTTGGAAGTGTTCTGTATAGAGATCTTCAGGGTTTTTGGTTAGATTAATTCCTAAATATTTAATTTTGGGGTGACATACTGTGAAAGGGATTGTTGCCTTAATTTCTTTCTCTTTCTGATTGCAACTGGTGTAAAGGAAGGCTACTAATTTTTGAGTGTTACTTTTGTATCCTGCTAATTTGCTGAAGGAGTTAATTAGCTCTAGGAGTTTTCTAGAGGAATTTTGGGGGTCCTTTAGATAAAGGATCATGTCGTCCACAAATAGGGATAATTGGATCTCTTCCTCACCTATCAGTATCCCTTTGATTTCTTTCTCTTGTCTGGTTGCTCAGGCTAGGACTTCAATCACAATAGTGAATAAGAGAGGAGACAATGGACATCCTTATTTTGTTCCTGGTCTTAGAGGAAATGATTTCAATTTTTCCTCGTTTATTATGACATTGGTTATAGGTTTGTCATATATGGCCTTTATGATGTTGGGGTACTTCCCTATGATGCCCATCTTCTCCAGGGTTTTTATCATGAAAGGATGTTGTACTTTGTCAAAGACTTTCTCAGCATCAATTGAGATGATCATGCGACTGCTGTCTGCAAGTCTCTTGATATATGGAATTACACTGATTCGTTTTCATATGTTGAATCAGTCTTGCATCTGTGAGATGAAGCCCACTTGATCAGGGTGTATGATCTTTTGTATGTGTCACTGAATTCATTACACCAGAATTTCATTAAGGGTTTTTATATAAATGTTCATCAAAGAAACTGGTCTACAGTTCTCTTTCTTTGAAGTGTCCTTCACGGTTTTTGTGATGGTTATAGTGATGGTGGTTTCATAGAATGAGGCTAGGAGTATCCCATCCTTTTCTACTTTTTGAAATAGTCCAAGGAGAATAGGTATTAATTCTTCAATGAAGGTTTGATAGAATTCTGCTGTGAACCTGTCGGGACCTGGGCTTTTCATTTTGGGAGACTTTTTATATCTTCTCTATTTTGCTTGAATGTAATAGGTCTGTTTAAATTACATGCATATGTCCTCCTGGCTTAATTTTGGTAGTTTGTATGTGTTAAAGAACTTACCCGTTTCTTCTGTATTTTCATTCTTGGGGAGTACAATTTCTCAAAGTATTCCCTAATGATCTTGAGGACTTTATTGCTATTAATGTTTATGTCCCTGTTCTCAATGCAACTACAGCCACCTGATCTTTGACAAAGGGGCTAATGATGCTCAATGGAGAAAAGATAACCTCTTCAACAAATGTTGTTGGGAAAATTCAATATCTATCTTAAAAAAAAAATGAAAAGAGACCTATATCTCTCAATTTGCATGAAAGTCAACCAAAATGGATAAGAGACCTCAACATAAAACCAGAAACCTTACAACTACCAGAAGAAAAGATAGGAAACACACTCCAACATATAGACATAGGAAAGTATTTCCTTAACAAGACTCTAATCACCCAGGAAACGGCACCAAGAATTGACATATGGGATTACATGAAATTAGAAAGCTTATGTACAGCAAAGGAAACAATCAACAGAGTTAAGGAAGAGCCCACTGAATGAGAGAAAATCTTCGAATCTTATACATCCAACAGAAGACTAATTTCTAGAATTTATAAAGAACTCAAGAAACCAAATCCTAAGACAACAAATAACTCAATACACAAGTGGGCAAAGGAAATCAATAGATAATTCTCTAATGAAGAAGTTCGTATTGCTAAGAAGCACATGAAAAAATACTCAATATCCCTAGCTATTAGGGAAATATAAATCAAAACAACTGACATTCCATTTAACCCTAGTAAGAATGGTCAAGATCAACAAAACAAATAACAACAAATGCTGGTGAGGATGTGGAGAAAAAGGAACACTTCTACACTGATGGTGGGACTGTAAATGAGTTCAACCACTCTGGAAATCAATATGAAGATACCTCAGAAAACTACCACTCCTGGGAATATACCCAAAGGGAGACAAGTCTTCATACCACAGAGACACTTGCATCTCCATATTTAAGGCAGTACTCTTCACAATTGCAAGGATATGGAACAAACCAAGATGCCCATCAACAAAAGAATGGATTAAATCACTATGGTACATATATACACTGGAATACTACTCTGCAATTTAAAAAATGAAAGAAAAAATACCATTTGCAGCAAAATGGATGGAACTGGAGAATATCACCTTAAGTAAAAAAGACAGGCTCAAAAAGAGAAATACCCTATGTTTACACTCATATGTGGGAGCTGAATCTTAAAGGAAGAAAAAAACAGATATATAAAAATGAATAATTTAACTTTGTTAAGAAGGGAAAATATAAGCAGAGTAGAAAAGAAGGAGGGAACTAGCAAAGGGTAGCAAAGGTTGTGGAATGTGGAAAAGGGGAGCGAAAAAATGCAAAGGGATAAAAAAGAGGATAATTTCAATGTAAATCATGTAGCTTTATGAGTACAAAGCAAAAATAGGGGAATATAACCTGCAAATGCATATGAATTTCACTACATGTTAATCAAAAGATTCCATAAACTTTGTAAGTTAATGAAAGTATAACTAAAAGAGATGTAATAGTTACATAATTGAAAAAGCAAATGTATTACTCTGTACTCCACCAACATTTATCAATAAAGAGGGAGTGGGGAAAAAGAAAAATCTCCAGGTAAGAAAGGCAAAAAAAAAAAAAAAAAAAAAAGGGGGGAGGGATGGAGGAAGGGGGGGGGGAGAGGAAGAGGGAGAGACAGACACTAAAGAAACAAAATAAAAGTTTGGACTAGAACATTGTTGTTGTTAGATGCCATCAATTCAGGTCTGACTCACAGTGACTCAAATGTACAGCAGAATAAAAACACTTCCTGATTCTGTGCCACACACACTATCTTATTTATGCTTAAGCCCATAGTCGCAAACACTGTGTCAATCCATCTAGTTGAGGGTTTTCCTTTTTTCACAGACCTGCCACTGTCTCAAACATGATGTCCTTTTCCAGGGATTGGTCATTCCTGGCAACATGTCCAAAATACATAAGATGCAATCTAGTCATCCTTGCTTCTAAGGATGCATTGTGATTGCACTTCTTCTAGGATGCATCTGTTGGTTATTTTGACAGTCCATTGTATATTTAATATTCATTTCCAGAACCATAATTCAAAAGCATCAGTTCTTCTCCTGTCTCCCTTGTTCAACGTCCAACTCTCACAACCATATGACGCAACTGAAAATACCAGGGCAAGAGTCAGTCACACCTTCATCTCCAATGTCACATCTTTACTTTTCAATACTTTAAAGAGATCTGTTGCCACAGCTTTTCCCAAAACAATGTGTTGTTTGATTTCTTCACTGCTGCTTCCATGGTTGTTGATTGTAGAACCAAGTAAAACAAAATCTTGGGCAACCTCAATTTTTTCCCCATTTATCACAAAGTTGCATACTGACCCCATTGTAAGGATTTTTGTTTTGTTGATGTTGAGTCACAATCCATACTGAAGGATATTTTCTTTGATTGTCATCAGTAAATGTTTCAAACATCAGTAAATGTTTCTTCACTTTCAGCAAGCAGAGTTGTGTCATCTATATAATGTAGGTTGTTAATGAGTCTTCCTCAAATCCTGATGCCACTTCTTCTTCATAAAGTTTCTCGAATTATTTGTTCAGCACAGAAATTGAAGAGATATGGTGAAAGGATACAGCCCTGACAGCCATCTTTCTCAACTTTAAACCAAGCAGTGTTTCCTTGTTCTGCCTGAATTACTGCCTCCTGGTCCATGTACAGATTCCTCATGAGTACAATTAGGTGCTCTCGTATTCCCATTCTTCGCAGTGTTATCCATAATTTTTTATGATCCACACAGTCAAATGCCCTTGCATAGTCGATAAAACATAGATAGACACCATTCTGGTATTCTCTGCTTTTGGCTGATATCCATCTGACATCAGCAATGTCGTCCCTGGTTACTTGCCCTCTTCTGAATCCAGCTTGATTTTCCAGCACTGGAAAATCCTGTCTATATACTGTTGAGGCCTGCAGCCGTAGCCCTGTGGCATCCGATCCCGTCAGATCTCGGAAGCTAAGCAGGGTCAGGCCTGGTTAGTACCTGGATGGGGGACCACCTGGGAACACCAGAAGCTGTAGGCTTGGGAGGACCTGGCAACCCCCTCCCAAAAATCAATCTGCCATTGAAAACCCTATGCACAGCAGAGAAGCACTGACAATAGTGCTTCCCCTGTTGTACAGAGGGTCGCTATGAGTCGGATACCGACTCGACGGCACCTAACAACAACAACAACAACATACTGTTGTAGTTGCTTTTGAATGATCTTTAGTAGAAGTTTGGTTGCAGGTGATATTAATGATATCATTCAACACTTTCTACATTCAGTTGGATCCCCTTTCTTGGAAATAGGCACAAATACAGATCTCTTCTAATCAGTTGGCCAGGTAGCTGTTTTCCAAACCTCTTGGCATAAACACGTTCACACCTCCAGTGCTGCATGTGTTTGTTGAAATATCTCTATTGGTATTCTGAAACTTCAAAAGGGCAATGGTGCCAGGAAACCTGTGTTGTTGTTAGGTGCTGTCAAGTCGAGTCCAATTCAACGACCCTCATAGGGTTTTCAATGGCTGATTATTTCAGAATTGCTTCAGGAGTGGATTGTCACGTCCTTCTCCCATTTTTGTGGTGCTGGGAATCAAGCAAGGGCCTCAGAGAACACATAGCAGCACTCTACCAACTGAGCTAACCTCTAGACCAAGCACCCTATAGCACACCTATAATCCCATTGACTTGGGAGGCTAAGGCAGGAGGATCATGAGTTCAAGGCTAGAGGTAGCCTGCACAATGTAACAAGAGCCTGTCTCAAAAAGACTGGGGGTGCAGTTCCATGGCAGATCACTTGCCTAGCACGAGTGAGGTTCTGGGATCAGCCCTAAGTACTTAAAAAAAAAAAAAAAGGCAGTGATTAATGTCACGTGAAGCAGAAAGTGCAACAAAGAAAAGGATGGAGAGTTAGATAGGGCCGTTAGGGATAACTACTGTTATCTGAGTTGGAAAACTCAACAGAATTGGTGAAACCAGTTAGTAGAGGCAAAGTCAAGTAAAGAAATAAACCAACAGGTTGTTATGGTTTGGATCTAAAATGTCCCCTAGAGGCTCATATGCTTAGTCCCCCACTGGTGGCACTATTGGTTGGTGGTAGAAACTTTAGCAGGTGGGCCCTAATGAGAAGGTCACTAAAAGCTGCATCTGAAGGCTGTATTTTGCCCCTGTTCTCTGCCTCTCCCTCTTTCCTGAGCCGAGCTCAAACATGCCTCATGTTTGCCTGTGTCAGGCCCAAAGTGATGGGGTCAAGAGCCCATGGACTAAAAACTTCCGAAACCATGAGCCAAATAATTCCTTCCTCCTGTAAGTGGTTGTCTCAGATATTTTGTCACAATAACAAAAAGCGGACTTACAAGTAAAGAACTTGTTAAGAAATTCAACTGTTAAACAAAGATAAGACTGTAGAAAGCAGTGGCAGGCACATCCTAAGCATGTGACTAAGGCTTACTGACTAAACAAGCAAAAAAGTAAATAAGTAAAGCATGCTGGGAAAAAAGAGGATATGAGGGACTCTCTTTTCCTATAAAAAGTGACAATAAAGCATACTTAAAAGAAGAAAGAGTTCAAAAGTGCGTGTGTGTGTGTGTGTGTGTGTGTGTGTGTGTGTGTGTGTGTGTGTGTAGTAAAAAGGACAGGAAAAGCCTGGGAAGGAAAATAAAGGCAGAGATAATAGCAACCACTAACTCTTCTCAGGACTGGGATTTAGCTCAGTTGGTAGAGCGCTGTGCTGCAGTCTCTGAGGTCCCAAGTTCAATTCCCAGCACTGCAAAAATGGGAGAAGGACCTGGCAATCCACTCCCAAGGCAATCCTGAAACAGTCAGCCATTGAAAACCTATGAGGGTCACTATGAGTTGTATACCAACTCGAGGGCACCTAACAACAATAACAACTCTTCTCAATTCTTGTCCCTAAATCAAGAGAATAAAGAGCTGGAAGTCAAAGCAGAAAGATTCAGAGGTTGAATGGATAGAAAATCAGAGGGAACAAAGCTATTCTTCTACTATAATGATAAGCAAGATTGTGAAAAGAGCTGGGTTTCCAGCCCAAATCATCTGTAAAGATACAGACGAAGTAAGTATGCCTACAAAATGTTGAAAATAAATTCCATAAGGATAAGTTATAGGCCTGTTGAGACTACAATTTCAAATACAAACTTCCCCAAGATATAGTTTATAAACAAAGAAATTTTAATTGTGTGCGTTTGGTAAGTCCAAGAAAATACCCAGGACTATATCAATAAATGGCCCTAGTAAATAGTAAAGAGGCTGCAAGAGAACATTACTGGAAGATTTATAGATACAAAAAGTATTAAAAGTGGTGTAACAGTTATCAAGATAAATATCAATGCATGGAGTATAGTTTCTAACATGGACATGGTCTCATTAGCACAAATTTCAAATGAACTAAGAAACTTGGCAGTACAAGTAACATTCTTCTATAGAAAATATAAGGTATTCTTCATTTATACCCATTCAATATAGACATTGCAAAGATTAAAATGAATAATAATGATTCTTAAGCAAAGGGGGAAATAGTAGTCAAGACAGAGTGATCAAATCACTATAAAATAAAAGATAAAGGCTGTAATATTTATAACTATTAAAAAAAATTGGTCCTTTCCAAAACATAAGACATATCTGACAATGAATTCAAAATCAAAGCTACTTAATCCCACCATGAACCATATTAGAAGGAATTTTAGGATCTTAAACGTAAATAAGGGGCTGGGATTTAGCTCAGTTGGTAGAACGCTGCTCTGCAGTCTCTGAGGTCCCGAGTTCGATTCCCAGCACTGCAAAATGGAAGAAGGACATGGCAACCCACTCCCAAGGCAATCCCGAAAACAGTCAACCATTGAAAACCCTATGAGGGTCGCTATGAGTCGGACTCAACTCGACGGCACCTAACAACAACAACAAAGTTAAATAGTTTGATTTTTGATAGCATAGAAATAAAGTTTTATGGTCAGGTTATTTTCTTTTAAAAATAAACATACAGCAATTCTAAAACAACAATGCATATGGTAGATGGCCTAAAAATTGAACATGTATATATAATATTGATGAACATATAGTATATAACATCAGTTGAAAATACTGAGGCAAAATTTTGTAAATATTTAACATTTTACAAAATCACACATACCACCACCACTCCCATTTTTTAAAAATTTAATACCTTAACCAGACTCAGGAATCAAATCATGTTTCCACATTTAGTAATAAAAAATATTTTTTCCAAAAATAAAACTAAACAAAACTAAGTATCATCTTTGAAAATGAGAACCATGACTGTCGCCATTATCAAGATGGTGATGATAGTAGGGGAAGGCACAGAGAACTAATTTCTCTTATATATATAAGTATCTTCCAAGAACTTTTATATTAAAGAGCTTCTTACACATGAACATGGAATACTAAGTCACAATGTAATCATCACTTTTCCAAATCTGATTGAAGATTGTGAATAAATGGGAATAGCCTCCAAAACAAAGACATTTCCATTTATAACAAAACTATCCCAAAGAGATAAAAATCAACAGAAGACTAGTCCTTGGGCGATATGACTAGCCCATTGGCACAAAATGGAATTTTTGTTGTTGTTGTTGTTAGGTGCCATCGAGTCAAGTCCGACTCATAGCAACCCTCATAGGATTTTCAGTGGCTGACTGTTTCAGGATTGCCTTGGGAGTGGGTTGCCATGTCCTTCTCCCATTTTGCGGTGCTGGGAATCGAACTTGGGACCTCAGAGACTGCAGAGCAGCGCTCTACCAACTGAGCTAAATTCCAGCCCTGAGCTAAATCCCAGCCTGGAATTTTTCTAGGGTAAAGGAAATGCTGTATCTTCATTGGGGTACTGGTGACACAGTACAGACATTTGCCAAGACTCAAAACTAAGACCTGTGAATCATTCTCTC
This sequence comes from Pedetes capensis, assembly GCA_007922755.1. NCBI lineage: Eukaryota > Metazoa > Chordata > Mammalia > Rodentia > Pedetidae > Pedetes > Pedetes capensis. Next base: position 84,627 of record VMDO01006882.1, read on the forward strand.
TGTAATAACATTTCAGTTTCTTTAAAGTAATAAATAAATGAATAAAATGACAAGATGTAAATAGAAATGTATTATATGGAACATACTTTCCACCACAGGAAATAAGGTATGCATAGATCTGATTAAAAAGCAACTTCAGTAGACAACTGATGTGATTATTTAACTGTTCATCTAAAAATACATTATAATTCAACACTATTACAAATAATTATTTTTGGTAAGGGACTGGGGTATAGCTCAGTTGGCAGAATGCTGCTTTGTGTTGAGGCCTTGGTTTGATCTCCACTGCAAAAATGGGAGAAGGATATGGCAATCCACTATCAAAACAATTCTGAAAATAATCAACTACTGAAAACCATCCATAGGGTCACTATGAGTCATACCTGACTCTACAGCACCTAACAACAACAATAATAATAATTTTTGGTAATATTCTCAAAAAGAAAGTTATTTATATTCACTAATACCATACAGTGGGCCAGTTCATTTACTCAGTAGTACATTTAGCAACCAATTCAACCCAACAGATTACTACAAGCTAAACTGCTTAAGATCACAAAAGTATACAAGGCAGCAATACTGAGACTTTTACATAATGAACAAACAGACTCACATTTGTTGTTGTTAGATTCTGTCAACTCATGTCTGACTCATAGTGGTCCTCAGAGTTTTCAATGGCTGATTGTTTCAGGAGTGGACTGCTCCATCCTTCCCCCATTTTTGCAGTGCTGGGGATCCAACGTGGGTCCTCAGAAAGTGCAGAGCAGTGCACTACTAACTGAGCTAAACCCTGGCCAACTCACACTACTACTACTTAACAAAACTAACATTTATTGAATATTTAAAATGTGCCAGGTACTATCCTAAATGCTTCACCCCTATTAACTTTTTGATTCTCCCAGCAACTTACAAAGCAGGCACTATCACTATTCTTATTTCACAAATGAAGAAACTGAGCACCCAGAGGTCAAGTATCCTGTGGTGATCACACAGGTCTAAGTCTGGCAATTTGACTCTAAAGACAATCTTCTTAATTACTTTGTTCTACTGCCTCTCTGGAATCAATTGCCTTGAGATGTTCCAGGCTGAAATATTGTGTTCTATAGTTTGGAAACCTAGGGTCATCAACAATTACTTACTTGTTTAAATTTTATCATCTCAGAATAATTTTTAAATAGGAATTCTAACTTTGCTCATGTTGTTGTTAGGTGCTGTCGAGTTGGTATCCGACTCATAGTGACCCTACATACAAACAGGCGAAACACTATTGTCAGTGCTTCTCTGCTGTTCATAGGATTTTCAATGGCAGATTGATTTTTGGGAGTGGGTTGCCAGGTCTGTCTCCCAAGCCTACAGCACCTGGTGTTCCCAGGCAGTCTCCCATCCAAGTACTAACCAGTCCCGACCCTGCTTAGCTTCCAAGATCTGACGGGATCAGATGCCACAGGGCTACTGCAGGCATAACTTTACTCCTAAGTAGTCATAAAAACCACCCCTAAATAACTAAATGGCCTACCTATCTATATAATTTTTTAAGTAAAACTTTATTGTTTATCATTTGATTTCTGAGTATATCCTAACCTTATTTCTCATCATGACATACCTGAAAGAAGAGCTCTGTGAAATATGGAGTCAGGCAAAGCATTCTCTAATGACAAGTGCTAATAAAGTCTTGCATTCCAAAATAATTCGTATTTCAAGAAGTTGACAGATGAAACCAAACAAATAAGGTTCAAATACAATTTCAAACATTGTACATTATTTGTTTCTAAGATCCTTACATCTCTAATAATCTAGTGTCTTGCCATGTACCTATTACCTATTTCACAGAAAACCAGTGAACTGAAGTCCTCTGGGAAATTCTGCTCTAAGCCATGCAGCTACCTGCTTCAAGTAATCTGCTATTCAAATCCTCTCAATAGCCTATTTGAGAAAAACAGTATTTCCAGAGAACTGAATTGTCTAGGGATTCCATGTCTTATCCTTAGTTTAAAACAAACTATTAAAAAAAGCTACACACTTGTGTCTGTAATATTTTGTATCTCCATAACCCATTATAAACAACTAATTACATTTTCAAGTTACATATTCTTGAAAAACAAAAAAATAACATCATGACATCTGTTATATTTGTTACAGGGATATTAAGAATACTGCTTTATATGAAATATTCATAAAGCTCTATTCCTTTGATGTAACTACTATGCTTTCTCATCCAGGATCTTGGAAATACCCAAAATATCATATTTCCTATTATACTCTCACCAGAAAAAAAACTCAAAAACTAACTTAAAACAGAAATAAATAAAGTATGCTTGACTTTATAGCTGAGTGATCTCTATTCTACTCCTACCCTTACTCTATCCCAATCATGCACATATTTGGGTTTTTTTTATGATTCTGTAGTATGTATGCATATCATTAAGATTCAACTACACAAAATTGGCCTTCCATGTCTTTGAAGATTCAACCAATCACACTGAGAATATGAGGAAAACACTGAATCTATTCTGAACATGTACATACTTTTTCTTGTCAATTTTCCCTAAGAAAGAGTATAATAACTATTTGCATAGCATTTAGTTTTCAATACTATAAATAATCTAGGGATGATTTAAAGTATAGAAAAGAAAGAATATGAATAGGTTATATGCGAACACTATGCCATTTGATAAAAGGCATTGGATTATCACAGATTTTGGTTATCTTCCAGGGTTCTAGGAAATAATCCTTTATGGACATCAAGGGATGACTATACATTTATGTAATGAGCAGTTTATACTGGCTAAAAGCAATGTCAAAAGGGAATAAGAAAAAGTAGTGAAATTTCACTGTGAATTACAAAGATAGACCAGTAAAAGTACTAATTTTTACACTTGCAGGGAACCTTAAAAATTAGAAAGTAAGATTTTGAGGATTTAAGACTGTCACACTGAAAATGGTAAACTCTTAAAATTACAGATTTATCTCTAACAAAACTAAATCACTCTAAACAAGCCTAAATTGGTCATAAGAAGATTTGCTTACTGGACTATCTTCCAGGTACTAGACCCAGTCCAAATATCAAGATGGGAAATCCTTGAAGTCAGTTTTTAGGCAAAAGATTTTTTTTTAATCTTTACCCAGGCTCCCTCTACTGACAGGAAAATAAACTATGGAATTATAAGGGCAAATCTGATTAACATAAGATAAAATATTTTGCAGATACTTTGAAATCAGTATTTTACATAAAGATTTAAAATTGACTTTACTATAGACCCAAGAAGAAATAAACAATTGTAAATTAACAAATGAAACAACATTCAAATTCTGTATGTAGCATATGCTATTTCAGTCAACTTCTGCTTATAATGCTGACCATTAGATGTAAGAAAGGTTAAATATTTTTATTATTTTTAATATTTTTAACATTTTCTTGTTAAGGTAATGTTTACCTGTATCTGTTCAGGTGTCCATTGGTCTAGGTTGACTGACTTGACCCTGGATATATGAACCCCAAGATTTCTATGAATTCCAGCACATCTGATGCAAATAAACACACCAATATTCCAGGAAGCCCATCGGGGGCCTAATTAAGGAAAAGAAAGAAAAGCAAGTATTAAAAACTAAAATAATCATCATGACAACATACTAGAAGGTATGCTTTCTGTACAATTATAATAGAAACTTAGAGAAATCAAATGCTCAACTTTTCAAATAGTACTGGCAGGAGTGTGCTAAGATAACATGTATCTTGGCTGCTCTGTAAGGTTATCAATCAACCTTCAAGAACCTTACTCAGATAGATACTGTGGTGCATAACTGTATCACAGCACTTCGGAAGCTGAGGCAAGATGACATGAATTCAAAGCCAAAGACTGCCTGTGCAACTTAGACTATGTCTCAAAATAAATTTTAAATAAATTTAAAAGGGTTAGAGTTCAGAGGTAGAGTACTTGCCTAGCATGCATGACTCCCTAGGTTCAACCTTCACCCCTACGGTACTGAAAGTACAAAAAAAAAAGGCCTTACTCATTTTAATAATTTTGCCTTCCTAGAAACTCTTCCTGAAATCAGATTTTAAAACAAATTTATATGAATACTTTTTTCACTCAGCATATTTTGACCAACAGTAGCATATCCCACAGTCAACAGTTCTTTATTAAATATATGATATTATTTTAAATATTTACAGCAAATAAAAATAAAACAAAGACTTTTTTTAATTTTTGAGATGAGGTCCTGCCTCAGTCTCCCAAAAAGACATTTGGGGCACAATGGTTGTTGTTGTTGTTAGGTACCACCGAGTCATGTGTGACTCATAGCAACCCTAATAGGGTTTTCAACGGCTAATTGTTTCAGGATTACCTCAGGAGTGGATTGCCATGTCCTCCTCCTAGTTTTGCAGTATTGGGAATTGAACTTGGGACCTCAGAGACTACAGAGTGGTATTCTACCAACAGCGCTCAACCCCAACCCCAGACATGATGGTGTACACCTGTAATTCCAGCATTCAAGAGGCTGAGGCAAGCAAGATGCAGTGACACACACCTGCAATCCCAGTGACTAGGGAGACAAAGGCAGGAGGATCGCAAGTTCGAGACCAGAGGCAGTCTGCACAATTTAGTGAGACCTTGTCTCAAAAACTAAAAAAAAAAAGAAAAAAAAAAAATTGGGGCTGGGAGTGCAGCTCAGTGGTCCAGCACTTGCAAAACATGCAAGTGTGAGGCCCTGGGTTCAACCCCCAGTACCGCAAAAAATAAAAATAAAAAAAGAGAGAGAGAGAGAGAGAGAGAGAGAGAGGCTGAGGCAGGAGGACTGTGAGTTCAAGGCCAGCCTGGGGTACACAGAGAGAGCCTGCCTCAATAAAACGAAATAAAATGAAATGAAATGTAGAAATCAGTAAGGGGAAAAAAAAAACAAAAAAAAAAACCTAACCCAACAGAAAAATGGGGCAAGTAGATAGGAATGAGTAATTAATAGAAGAAATGTACGGCCAATAGCATATAAAAACATGCACAATCTCATTGGTAATTAGGGAAAACGCCCTTTAAAACCACATTTCCCTCTATTTTGAACCTAACATTTTGGAAAAAAAATTTTTAAACATATTAGTACAATTTCATGTATCTTATCAGACCATAATGGAATAAAACTAGAAATGAGCAGCAAGAGAAATTACAGATACTATACAAATACATGGAAAATGAACAATACACTCTTAAATGACCAATGGGTACTTAAAGAAATCGAAGAGGAAATTTAAAAATTCCTAGAATCAACGAAAAATGAAAACACTACCTAACAGAACCTTTGGGATACAGCAAAGGCAGTGTCAAGAGAGAAATTTATAACAATGATTGCCTACATTAAAAAATTAGAGCAAGCTCAAACAAAATAATTTTATCATGCATCTCAAGCTCTTAGAAAAAGAAGAACAAACAAAATCCAAAACCAGTAGACAGAAAGAAATAAGAAAGATCACAGCAGAAATTAATGAAGACTAAACGAACAATAAAAAGAATTGATGAAACAAAGAACTGGTTCTTTGAAAAGATAAAGAAGATTGATGATCCCTTACCAAAACTAACCAAAGAAAATAGAAGACTCAAATCAAGAAAATTAGTGAGCTAGGCGTGGTGGCGCACGCCTGTAAGCCCAGCGGCTCTGGAGTCAGAGGAAGGAGGATCGCAAATTTGAGACCTGAGGTAGTCTGCATACCTTAGTAAGACCCTGTCTCAAAAAGTAAAGAAAATGGGCTGGGGGCACAGCTCAGTGGTCCAGAACTTGCAAAGCATGCAGGCGTGAGGCCCTGGGTTCAACCCCAGTACCGGAAAAAGAAAGAAAAGAAAAGAAAAGAAAAGAAAAGAAAAGAAAAGAAAAGTAGTGATGAAAAAGGAAACATTACAACAGATTCCAATGAAATCCAAAGAATCATTAGGGAATACGTTGAAAAATTATATTCCAAGAAACTGGAAAACTCAGATGAAATGGATAAATTCCTAGACATATATTACCTGCCAAAATTAAGAGTATATAAATAAATTAAATACACCTATAACAAGCAATGAGCTCAAAGGTCTAATAGTCTCCCAGTAAAGAAAAGCCCAGGACCAGATGGATTCACTGCTGAGTTCTAAAAAAACTTTAAAGAAGAATTAACACCAATACTTCTAAAATTATTCCACAAAATACACATGGAAGGAACATTACCACATTCATTCTATGAAGCCACAATTACCCTGATAGCAGAACCAGATAAGGATACATCAAAACAAGGACAACTACAGAAAATATTCCTAATGAACTTGGATGCAAAAGTCCTTAATTCAAATACTTGCAAATTGACTTCAACAACATATTAAAAAGATCATACATTCTGATCAAGATGGTTTCCTCCCAGGGATCCAAGCATGGTTCAACATACACAAGACAATGCAATAAAACATATAAGTAGACTAAGAAACAAAAATGGCCTGATCCTATCAACAGATGCAGAAAAAGCCTTTAACAGATCAATATCCTTTTTTGGAAAAGCTTTGAAGAAACTAGGGATTGAAGGAACATATCTCAACATAATAAAGTCAATATATGAAAAAACCTACCACCAACATCACACTAAATGGGGTAAAACTGAAAATATTTCCCCTATAATCAGGAAGAAGACAAAGGTATCCACTATCTCCACTGAAATTCAATGTAGAAATTGAACAATTAGCCACAGCAATGAGACAAGAGAAAGACAGAAAAGGGATCCAAGTAGGAAAAGAAGTAGTCAAATTATCCCTATTTGCAGATGACATGACCCTACACTTAAAAGATCCAAAACATTCCACCAGAAAATTCTTGGAGCTAATAAACACATTCAGCAAAGTAGTAGGATACAAAATTAACATACAAAAATCAGTAGCTCTTCTTTATACCAATAACAATCACACAGAGAAAGAAACCATGAAAACAATCCCCTCCCAATAGCTTGGAAAGAAATAAAATGCATAGGAATAAACCTAACCAAGAAGGTGAAAAACATCTACAATGAAAACTTTAAAACACTAAAGAAAGAAACTGATGAAGACACCAGAAGGTGGAACGATCTCCCATGCTCATGGATTGGATGAATTAATATTGTGAAAATGGCTATATTACTGAAATCAATATACAGATTTAATGCAATCTCCATCAAAATCCCACTGACATTCTTCAAAGAAATAGAGAAAACAATTCAAAAATTTATTTGGAAGCACAAAAGACTCCGGATTGATGAAGTAATCCTGAGAAGAAAGAACAGGACAGGGAGCATCACAATTCCTGATTTCAAATTACACTACACAGCTATAGTAACAAAAACTGCATGGTACTGGCACAAAAGCAGACATGTACACCAATGGAAGAGAACAGAGGATCCAGAAATAAATCCATGCAGCTATAGCCTCCTGATAGTTAACAAAGGTGCCAAAAATATAAATTGGAGAAAAGACACCCGCTCAACAAATGGTACCAGGAGAAATGAATATCTTCATGCACTAGACTGAATTAGATCCCCTCTCTCTTACCTATACAAAAGTCATTTTAAAATGTATCAAAGACCTTAATGTAAAACATGAAATTTTAAAATTACTAGAGGAAACCATAGGGGAAACACTTCAAGACACAGGTATTGGCAAGGACTTTCTGCTCAAAAGCACAGGAAACAATAGTGTTGTTGTGGTTAGGTGCCGCCAAGTTGAGTCTCACTCAGAGCGATCCTATGCACAGCAGATGGAAACACTTCCTGATTCTGTGCCAAGCACACCACCTTATTTACGTTTAAGCACACTGTTGCAAGCAATGTGTCAATCCATCTGGTAGAGGGGTCTCTTTTTTTGTTGTTGACCTGCCACTCTCCCAAACATGATGTCTTTCTCTAGGGATTGATCTCTTCTGACTACATGCCTGAAATATGTAAGACGGAGTCTGGCCATTCTTGCTTCCAAGGAGCACTCTGGTTGCACTTCTTCTAGGACAAATCTGTTGGTTCTTTTGGCAGCCCATGGAATATTCAATAGATGTCTCCAGCACCATAATTCAAAAGCATTAATTCTTCTTCTGTCTCCCTTGTTCAATATCCAGCTTTCACAACCATATGATGTGACTGAAAATACCATGGCATGAGTCAGATGCACCCTCGTCTTCAATATGACATTTTTACCTTTCAATATTCTAAAGAGATCTTTTGCCACAACTTTTCCTAGAGCAAGGCATCTTTTCATTTCTTGACTGCTGCCTGTGCAGGTGTTGATTATAGAGCCAAGCAAAGCAAAATCTTGGACATCATCAATCTTTTCTCCATTTATGGTGAAGTTGCATACTGACCCAGTCATAAGGGTTTTTCTTTTGTTGATGTTTAGTCACAACCCATATTGAAGGCAATGATCTTTGATCTTCATCAGTAAATGTTTTAAATCCTCTTCAGTTTCAGCAAGCAGAGTTGTGTCATCTGCATAATGCAGGCTATTAATGAGTCTTCCCCCAATCCTGATGCCACGTTATTCCTCATAAAGTTCAGCTTCTCAGATTATTTGCTCATCATATAACTGAAGAGATAGGGTGAAAGTATACAGCCCTGACGCACACCTTTCTCAACTTTAAACCAGGCAGTGTATCCATTTTCTATTGGAACAACTGCTTCCTGGTTCATATATAGATTCATCATGAGTACAGTTAGGTGCTCTGGTATTCCCATTTTCTGTTTTCCTTAAAGTTTTCCTTTATGTTATCCATAATTTATTATGATCCACACAATCAAATGCCTTTGCATAGTCAATAAAACAGACATCTTTCTGACACTGTCTACTTTCGACCAATATCCACCTGATGTCAGCAATGATGTTCCTGGTTCCCCGCCCTCTTCTGAATACAGCTTGATTTTCCAGAAATTCTCTGTCTATACACTGCTGAAGTCGCTTTTGAATGACCTTTAGTAAAATTTTGCTTGTGTGTGATATTAATGATATTGTCCGATAGTTTGCACATTCAGTTGGATCCCTCTTTTTGGGAATAGGCACAAATATAGATCTCTTCCAATCAGTTGGCCAGGTAGCTGTTTTCCAAATCTGTTGGCATAAACATGTGAATGCCTCTAGTGCTACATCTCTTTGTTGAAACATCTCTATTAGTATCCCATCAATTCCTGGACTCTTGTGTTCCACCAGTTCTTTCAAGGCGGTTTCCAATTTGTCCTTCAATACCATTGGTTCCTCTTCATATGCAACCTCTTGGAATGGTTGGTCATCTACCAATTCTTTCTTGTATAATGACTCTGTCTATTCCTTCCATCTTCTTTTGATGTTTCCTGCATCATTTAATATTTTCCCTGTAGAATCTTTCACTACTGCCACTCGAGGCTTGAAGTTTTTCTTCATTTCCTTAAGCTTGAGAAAAAAAGAGCGTGTTCTTCCCTTTTAGTTTTCTGCCTCCAGCTCTTTGCCCATGTCATTATAATATTTGTTTTTGTCTTCTGGACCTGCCTTGTCAACTCTTCTGTTTAGATCCTTAACTTCATCATGTCTTCCTTTTGCTTTAGCTACTTGAACTTCAAGGGCAAGTTCTACTGTCTTTTTTGACATGTAATTTGGTCTTTTCTTCTTTTGTAATTTTAATAACTTTTTGCTTCCTTCCTAAATAATATGTGTTATGTCATGCCACAACTCCTCTGATCTCCTATTATTTGTGTCTAATGAATTAAACCTATTCTTGGTCTCTAAACTCAGGTAGGATATACTCAAGGTCATAGCATGGCTCTCATATACTTGTTCTAATTTTCTTCAGCTTCACTTCGTACTAGCATATGAGAAGTTGATGATCTGATCCACAGTCAGCACCTGGTCTTGTTTTAACATTTTGTATAGAGCTTTTCCATTGTCTCTTTCCACATATGTAGTCAATTTGATTCCTGTATGTTCCACCTGGTGAAGTCCGTGTGTATAGTCTCCGTTTATGTTGTTGAAAAAATGTATTTGCAATGAAAAGGTCATTGTTCTGACAAAATTCTATCATGCGATCTCCAGCTTCGTTTCTATCACCAAGACCATATTTTCCAACTACTGAGCCTTCTTCTTTGTTTCCAACCTTTGCGTTCCAGTCACCAGTGATTATCAGTGTGCCTTGACTGCATGTTTGATCTATTTCAGATTGCAGAAGCTGATCAAAGTCTTCCCTTTCTTCATTTGTGGCCTTGGTGGTGGGTGCATAAATTTGAATAATAGTCATATTAACTGGCCTTCCTTGTAGAAGTATGGATATTATTCTATCACTGACAACATTGTATTTCCTGACAGATCTTGAAATGTCTTTTTTGATGATGAATGCAACCCCATTTCTCTTTAGTTTGTCATGCCCAGCATAGTAGACCATATGATTATCTGACTCAAAATGGCCCATGTTGGTCTATTTTAGCTCACTGATGCCTAAAATGTCAATGTTTATGTGCTTCATTTCTCTTTTAGTGATTTCTAATTTTCCTAGATTCATACTGCATACATTTCATGTTCCCCTTACTAATGGATGTTTACAGTTGTTTCTCCTCATTTTGAGACTTGCCACATCAGCAAGTTGAGCACCCTGGGGCTTTACTCCATTTCCGTCATCACAGTAGATTCTACTTTGAGGAGGCAACTCTTCCCCAGTAGTCTTTTGAGTGCTTTCCAACTTGAGGGGCTCATTTTCTGGAACTATGTCTGTCAGTGTTACTTTGCTATTCATAGGGTTTTCAATGGCTAGTTGTTTAGGGAGTGATTAGGCAGTGCCTCCTCCCTAGTCTGTCTTAGTCTGGAAACTCAGCTGAAACCTGCCCACCATGAGTAACTTTGTTGGTATCTGAGATACCAGTGGCATAGTTTTCGGCCTCATCACAACACACAAGCGCCCACAGTGAGGCAAACTGACAGACATGTGGGGAGGAAACAACAGTAGGAATTGACAAGTAGCACTGCATGTCAAAGTGAAGAGACAACCTACAGAATGGGAGAAAATCTTTGCCAGCTATACATCAGAGAGGTGATTAGCATCTAGAATATATAAAGAGCTCAAAAAATTAAACACCACAAAACCAAAATATTCAATACAACAATGTGCAAAAGAACTGAACAGAGATGTCTCAAAAGAAGAAATAGAAATTGCCACAGCCATTTCTAACCATATTGTCTGACAAGTTCCGGATATGGGGAAGAAGGGTTCAAGGAACTCATCTTCCAAGAAATGGATGGGGATGGAGAAAAGGAAAATGTGCTTTTTGCTTTCTAGGAATAGGATTACTGCTTCTAATTATTATGATTACTTTATGTTTAGGACTAATACTTATAACTAATATTGTATTAAACTCTTATGAAACAAATGCTGAAAGAATGACATGACTGAGGGAATTTGTAAATGAATTAGAAGTAATGACCTCCAATTGTAAAGGTTATGTGGATAATATTCTAGTTGAAGCTGATCAACAATTTCCACCCTGGAACTCAAGTAATTTATACTTCAGCTGCAGCAGGCTGAGTTGTTAACCCCTACCTGGACTAAAGTGGCCCTA
>VMDO01006883.1:0-24259 GCA_007922755.1 Pedetes capensis
TAGCCATTTTTACAATATTAATTCTCCCTATCCAGGAGCAGGGGAGGTCTTTCCATTTTTTAGTGTCCTCTGCTATTTCTTTCTTTAATGTTTTGAAATTTTCCTTGTATAGATCGGAAGGGTCTTTGGTTAGATTGATTCCAAGGTATTTAATCTTCTGGTGGGTTATCATGAATGGTATCTTTCCTGAAATTTCCTTGTCTTCTTGTTTGGAGTTGGTATAAAGAAAGGCTATTGATTTTTGTATGTTAATTTTCATAAACTTATATTTTTGAAGGTTGTTTTGGTTTTTGTTTTGATTTGATTTGGGTTATTGATTTTTTTGAGACAAGGTTTCGCTATGTATTCCAGGCCGACCTCACACTTACTATGTATCCTCAATTTCTGCCCTGAATTTCTTGGTCCTGATGCCTCAGCCTCCAAGTGCTAGGATTACAAGCATGTACTACCACATGTGGCTGACTTTCATATTTTGAAACGTTGTATGGTTTGGGACTTTTTCCTGTCTTTATTATCAATTAACTGCTTTAATAGATAACAGTTAAAAGACAAAAATCATTTTGCTTCTTTGTTCAAAATTTTGATATTACTTTGGCTGTGTCCTCAGTTGTCCCTACTGATAATACATCTTTAGGCTGCTATACAAGTAAATAAATAAATGTCTGTGGTGTACTCACAATTTTATGATACTTATTCAGGTGATGCAGATGAAGCTTCACATAGTTGCTTTGATTGCCCAGAAAGGAAATTTTTCTAAAACTTCAGCTCAGATTGTATTGGATGGCCTTGTAGATAAGATCGGAGATGTGAAATGTGGGAACAATGCAAAGGAAGCTATGACAGCAATAGCTGAAGCTTGTATGTTGCCATGGGCAGCTGAACAGGTTAGTGTCACATAGCTTTCTTTCCCCAAGTTGTCTTGGTTATTTCCCAAATTTTAAGTTAAGCTCACTAATTAAATTTTAATTCTTATCTTAAGTATAAGATAGTTTTTTACCTTTTTATTTTTCTTATTATTATTATGTTAAATAACAAGCATTTCAGAGGCAGGTCCTTGTTTTACCTTAGGGTACTGGAATCAAACTCAGGGCCTTGCACATGCTAGACAAGAGCTCTACAACTGGGCTATATCTCTGGCCCCTTTACCTTTAATAATACACTGTTATAATGAAAATTTATCTTAATCATGAATATTCTGAGATGACGTTAATTTTGTTTTAAGACATTATCCAAAATCATCACTAATGAAAAGTTGCAAGCAGTCCAGAATCTTTTTAATACTACTGTCACTTACCTCATTTTCTTGTGCAGGTTAAATCTTTTGTTCCTAAGTCCTTTTTTGAGTTGTCTTTACATCAGAGTAACCATACTTAACCCTCTTTTGCCCTAAAGTCATGCTATGTTTCTATAAGAAATGTGAGAAAACAGAGATCTGATGTTTTTCCATTGCTTCAGGTTATGTCAATGGCTTTCTCACAGAAGAATCCCAAGAATCAGTCAGAAACTCTGAATTGGCTATCAAATGCAATAAAAGAATTTGGTTTTTCTGGGTAAGTCAGAAAGAGATTAAATGGAAAAGAATTTAATTTTACAAATTTCTAACTGGTGGGCCGGCACGGTGGCGTAAGCCTGTAATCTCAGTGGCTCGGGAGGCGGAGGCAGGAGGATCGCAAGTTCAAGACCAGAGGCAGTCTGTGAAATTTAGCAAGACCCTGTCTCAAAAAAAGTAAAAAAGAAAAAAAAAAAAAAAGTGGGCTGGAGGCAGCACCTCAGTGGTCCAGCACTTGCAGAGCATGCAAGTGTGAGGCCATGGGTTCAACCCCCAATACCGGAAAAAAAAAAAAAAAAAAAAAAAAAAAATTCTAACTGGTGATTATATGTCATTGGTATTTCTACTTATTTCTGAAGAGCTAGTTGTGTTGTCTAGGGCTGGGATTTAGCTCAGTTGGTAGAGTGCTGCACTACAGTCTCTGAGATCCCCGAGTTCAATTCCCAGCACTGCAAAAATGGGAGAAGGACCTGACAGTCCACTCCCAAGGCAATCCCGAAACAGTCAGCCATTGAAAACCCTATGAGGGTCGCTATGAGTCAGATACTGACTCGACGGCACCTAACAACAACAACAAGTTGTGTTGTCTAATTTCTTTATACAAAAGAAAACTACCTTTGTTTTCAAAGGTCTGTGTTGGCTTGTGTCCTGCATTTTGATATCCACTACAAGAATTCTCTAAGTTATATTTTTTCAAGTGTAAATAGCTATCCCACAGAAAAGCCAGTTCCACTTATAGCAATTTGAACATTTTTGTGTATAATCACATTTACTGAGAACCCTAGAGGGCAGCCTGATGAATTAAATGTTCTCAGCAATCCTGCAGTAGAAGAGCTTCTATAATTTTGTTTAATCCAATGTTTCCCAGACTTATTTATCTGTAGAGTATAGTTGTTCACTCTGTTGCCCATTTTGGTCTTGAACTCCTGAGCTCAAGTGATCCTCCTGCCTCAGCCTCCCAAGTATTAAAACCACACATCTGCACCACTGATCCAAGGCAGTTTTTAAAGCACATTTTAAATAATAATTTATTTGATTTGAGCCATATGAATACTACCTAAGTTATTACGTTATCCTTGGTTTATACGTGAGGAATCTAAAGCACAGAAAGCATATGTTATCTTCCCATGTCGTATCCAGGAAAATGGTAAAGTCAAAATTTGAATCTAAGTGTTCTCTTTTCAAGAGAATACTATAACTGCTATACTATGCAGCCATTCTCTGTGCCTTGCTACTTTTGGTAACATACCTCTTAACTTATAAAACCGTGTTTGGATTCTACTGATTGAAAAAACCTACTGTAGAAGCTATCATTCAATTATTGTTCAAGCAAAGAATTGCTTGCGTCAGTATTGGTAGAGTTCTCCCAGAGTTGAGGGTATTGTAATCCTTTTTTTTTTTTTTCCCTGGTACTGGGGTTTGAATCCAGGGCCTCATGCATGCTTTGCAAGTCCTCTACCACTGAGCTGCCCCCCCGCCAACCTATTTTTTACTTTATATTTTTGAGACAAAGTCTCACTAAATTATACTGCCTCTGGCCGTGAACTTGGGGTCCTCCTCCCTCAGCCTCCAGAGTCTCTGGGATTACAGGCCCAGCCTAATTCCTTCTTATCTATACAGTTATTTTTGTTCATTTGTTTTACAGTGCTAGGGATCAAATGAAGGGCCTTCTGCATACTAGGCAAGCACTCTACAGTCTTTGATGTAAAATTCATCTGTTGGCATGTTACATAAAAGCCAAGTGAATATTTTCTTCTCTTCTATTCATCCATGATCTTTCATTTATTGAACGACCTATCAACCACACTGTTCCAATCATTTCTTCTAGGCCCTTGAAATACATTATGGACAAAATTAAATTCCTGCTTTTTAAGAGTTATATTTGAGTAATGGCATTCAGACAATAAACAGTAATTGTGTATGTACGTGTGTGTGTGAGTGTGTGTGTGTGTGTAAGCATCAGGAGTCATAAGAATCAATGGAATAAAAATAAAGCAAGATAAGGGGATAGGTGGTATCAACTTGTAGTTGGGTTGATGTTGTTTTCTACAGGATAGTCTAGGAGTCTTTCCAAAAAAAATGACATTTGGGCAGAGACTAGGACATAAAAAAGCAAACTGTGATAACCTGGGAGAAGAGCTTTCTAGACCAAGAGAACAGCAACTATAAAAGCCCTGTGCGCCTTGTGATAGGGGCACATGTGATATATTTAAAAATGGTAATGTATGCTCTCCAGAGTGTAGCTGGAGTAGACTGAATGAGTGGATATGGAGTGATAGGAAATAAGATTGGAGAAAGAGCCAAGCATGGTGGCACACACCTGTAATCCTAGCATTTGGGAGGCAGAGGCAGGAGGATCAATGCAAGTTCAAGGCTAGCCTACACTACATAGTAAATTCCAAGCCAGACTGCGAGACTTTGTCTCAAAAAAACAATAAGTAGACAACAACAACAAAAAGATTGGAGAAAGAATGGGACCAGATCATCTAGGGCCTCAATTTCTTTTTTCTAGTGGTACTGGAGGGTTGAACCTAGGGCCTCACACATACTGTGCAAGCACTCTACCACTTAGCTGCACCCCCAGCCCTACTTTTTTTTTTTTTTAATCTTGAGACAAT
The DNA here is from genome assembly GCA_007922755.1 of Pedetes capensis. Classification (NCBI taxonomy): domain Eukaryota; kingdom Metazoa; phylum Chordata; class Mammalia; order Rodentia; family Pedetidae; genus Pedetes; species Pedetes capensis. The sequence continues at coordinate 4,168 of VMDO01006883.1, forward strand.
ATCTTTGTAACTTACATAGGCTGCTTCAGACCTCAACATTTTGAATAAAGTGGGAAAACATTAAAGGGTTTTTGAGCAGGGCTGGAGATATAGCTCAGTGATAGAGCACTTGGCTAGCATGTGTGAGGTCCTGGGTTCCATCCCTAGCTCTGCAAAAATAAGAGGATGGAGTGTTAGAGCAGGAGAGTATCAGGATCATTTTATCTCTAGTCAGAGAGAACATATAGTCAAAGACAAAGAGACTAATTAGTAGCTATTTGAATAATCCTGTTTTGTATATAGACTGTAATGGTAGAAGTGTTATGAGTCAGGATGTATTTTCAAAATAGAATTGAATAGGACATTGGACATAAGAGATAGATGGATCAGAGATGACTGAAGAGTCAAGGATGGCCTGAGCAACTGGAAGAATTATGTGGTTCTACTGAGTTACAGAAGACTGTAGGAAAAACAGGTTTTGTAGGGTGCCTGGACAATCAGGATTTTTGACATACTGGATATAAGATGTCTTTTAGACATAGAAATGCAAATGTCACAAAGGCAGATGGGCATATGACTCTAAAGTTTAGGAGACAGTCTAGGACTGGATTTAGGAGTCTTTATTAAGCAGAATGAGATTAATCCATATTCATATTGTATTTAAAGTGCACTTAAAAGTGAGTGTGGGAAGAGAATAGGTGAGAACTCCTCCAATAGGAGACAATCCTAGAATCTGGCTTTATAAACTCTGTTGAGCATTTGGAAGGTTTCTTTTTTTTTTTCTTTTTTCTTTCAGTTCTAAATGTTGTTTCTTCTAGGTTGAATGTCAAAGCTTTCATTAGCAATGTGAAGACTGCTCTTGCTGCAACAAACCCAGTGAGTACATTCCAATGCATATAGAAGCATTGCAGCCATCTTTGTGGTTATATTCTGATTTGGAAAGTTCTTTTTGTTCTCTCTGGCAGGCTGTGAGGACTTCTGCCATCACTCTGCTTGGTGTGATGTATCTGTATGTTGGTCCCTCTTTGCGAATGTTCTTTGAGGATGAGAAGCCTGCCCTCCTATCCCAGATAGACGCAGAATTTGAGAAGGTAAAGTTTCCACAAATGGTACAATCCATTGGTAAGCTTTGAGAATCTCATATTAGTTAAGACTAAACTTTTGACTGGACACTGTGGCACATACCTGTAATCCCAGCAACTTGGGAGGCTAAAGCAGGAGGATCACAAGTTCAAGGGCAAAGGCAGCTGTGCAACCCTATCTCAAAATAAAAAAGGGTCTGGGGATGCAGCTCAGTGGTAGAGCACTTGCCCAGCATATGTGAGGCCCTGGGTTCAGCCCCACAGTACTAGAAATAAAAGTCTAAACCCTTGGAATAAGAAATATGTATGTATTTGCTTTTATGTACATAAAATGTAACTGGAAGAGTTCATAAGAAATTGATGTTTTTGTCGCCGGGCGCGGTGGTGCATACCTGTAATCCCAGCAGCTCGGGAGGCAGAGATGGGGGGATCACAAGTTCGAGACCAGAGGTAGTCTGTGTAACTTAGCGAGATCTTGTCTCAAAAAGTAGAAAAAAAAAAAAAGAAATGGGCTGGGGATGCAGCTCAGTGGTCCAGCACTTGCAAAGCATGCATGAGGCCCTGGGTTCAACCCCTAGTACTGCAAAAAAAAAAAAAAAAAAAAAAAGAAAGAAAAGAAAAGAAAAGAAGAAATTGATGTCTTTGTGAGGAAGAGAACTGGGAACTGTGGTGTAGGATGAGAAAAGAAAAGAAAAGAAGAAATTGATGTCTTTGTGAGGAAGAGAACTGGGAACTGTGGTGTAGGATGAGAGATTTTCCTCTTTATATCCTTTCATACTTTGGGAAATTCAAACATTACAAGTGAATTACTTAGTTAAAAAGTACATTAAGTAGAACTTGTAAAAAAAAAATTAAATACTGACCCTCCTCAAATAACTTTCTAGCTGAAATTGTTCAGTGGTAGCAGATCTGCTCTTATTGTCTTGGACATACAAGTCAAAAGACAACTTCATGATTGAAAAGACAATTCTAATAGGCTTATATAAAAATAACCTTTGCTGTGTGTCCTCACAATTAGAATCTAGGTAGGAATTAAAATATCAATTATAGTACTATGTAAATAAGTATTATAAAGGAATGAGAAGGTTTGATAGAGGCATCTTCTCTAATCCATTTGCTCTCATATTCATCACCAAGTTCACTAGCCTCATTCATTTGTGTGCAGATGCAGGGACAAAGCCCACCTGCTCCAACCAGAGGAATTTCCAAGCACAGCATAAGTGGTACAGATGAAGGAGAAGATGGAGATGAACCAGATGATGGGGGTAATGATGTTGTTGATCTTTTGCCAAGGACAGAAATCAGGTAGGTTACTCTGAGGTTTATTTGATTCATTGTACTAAATTGTAGTAAATCTTGATGCCTGCTTTTTGAATTCAGTAAAGAGAATTTCTGTGACACATTCTTTTAGGAATCTAGAATTAAAAGTTATATCTTCTGTTTTTCAGTGATAAGATTACTTCAGAGTTGGTGTCTAAGATTGGTGACAAGAATTGGAAGATAAGGAAAGAAGGCCTAGATGAAGTGGCAGGTATTATCAATGAAGCAAAATTTATCCAACCAAATATAGGTGAACTTCCAGCTGCCTTGAAGGGTCGACTCAATGATTCAAATAAAATTTTGGTACGTAGAGCATGTGCCTTTTCTCTTTCTCCTCCTATCCCTACTACAGAAGGTTCCTTTTCAGTCATCCTTCATTAGCAAAAAATGAGTGATCACTATGCTTTGAACTAGAAATAGATTCCTTTAACTCCTTAAATGTGTATCAAGATATGCAGGTTTATTGATCAAATTTTCATGAATTTCACAACTTGTTTTTTTATGAGTCCAATATTAAATATCTTTGTATGAAACTACTTGTTGTTGTTAGGTGCCATCAAGTTGAATCTGACTCATAGTGACCCTGTGTACAACAGAATGAAACACTATCCAACACTGTATCATGCACACGATCTTTTTATATTTAAGCCCAATGTTGCAGTCACTATGGTTCTTCTCATTGTGAGTCATGCCACATCAGCAAAAGGAGGTCCCAGGGGCTTTACTCCATTCCTGTCATTAAAATCACCTGTACTTTGAGGAGACAACAGTTCCCCAGTCATTTCTTGGATGCCTTTCAGCTTGGGAGGCTCATTTTCTGGCACTATATTTTACAGTGATTCTCTGATGTTTATAAGGCTGTCAGTGGCTAATTGTTTCTGGAGTGGGCTGCCAGGTCCTTCTCCCTCATCTGTCTTAGTAATATATATAAACATAATTAGTTTCTAATTTTTAAATTTAGGTTTTTATGTCAAGGTTTTGTTAAACTAAGACCTTATCTTACTTTCAAATTGCAAAGTAGTATAACCTGTAGTCTAAAATTCAATAATACAGTTTTATGATTTGATGATAAAAAGAGAGGCCTAAAAATTATTCTTAAGCTAATTAGAATAGCACCATAACAAGGTGATTTCCCTGTCTTTTAAAATAAGCCAGAAATCTACTATATTGACTATGTAGCAGCAGTCTTGAAAAACTCTGAGCACAGCCTGCTTATACTTTGAATATAAACTGTTGGGTCTTTTTACTCAGGTACAACAGACACTGAATATACTCCAGCAGTTGGCAGTGGCCATGGGCCCAAACATTAAGCAACATGTCAAGAATTTAGGAATCCCTATCATCACAGTACTTGGAGACAGCAAGGTAAGCCTAATTCTTTCCACCATTTTTTACAATAGGCCAGTCACATTCTTGGGCTAAGGATAATTCTCTTTTCTAGAGTACTTGTAAACCCTTAAAAGTTTCTGAGGATGAGACTATTAAAAGGAAAATAGTAAACATCAGGCAGTATTAAGATGATTGGATATATTACTGATAAGCTTTGTGACCCTTAAATAGTTAATGTTCTTTGAGGTTCAGTTTCTTGATATGTGTAAAATTTTTTTCTCACAGAATTGAGTCTGTATGTAAGGTACATAGTGTTGTGCTGATTTTATACAGTATCACTCAATATTTAGTTGTTATTTATAATTATGACTAATCATTAAAGTTTTGATGCAGTGAATAAGTGTGTAAATTTTGCTTTTTTCCTGTGAACTACTACAGCAGGAACTTCTAGTAATTCGGTAAGATATTTGTAGTTTCACAGCCCTAGGAATCACTGAAGTGTCACTGAGGATTGCAAGCCTTCTATAGTTAGTCCTAGATTGAATATTTTAATATATATTTAATTTTGTGTAATTCATTTAATTTGAGGAATTGGACTATATAATATTTTCATTATCAATAAGTCTCATCCTATGAATGCTAATTAATTAAAAGTATAGCTTAAATGTTCAAATTGCAAGCAACCCAATCTTAACCATTTTGAGATATCTAACACATAGAATTGCATTCTTTTTTCTTTTTTCTTTTTTACTTCTCCTTTTTTCATATGGTGCTAGGGGATTTACATATGGTAGGCAAGTACTCTACCACTGAGCTGAACTCCCTCGCTCCACTCCTTTTATTTACTTGTTTGTTTGTTTGTTTATTGAGACAAGGTCTCACTAATTTGGTGCAGGTTGCCTTTGCCATCAAATTTGTGATCCTCCTGCCTCAGTCTCCTGAGAACTGGGCCCACAGGAGGGCACTGTGGCACCTGGCTTAGAATTCTGTTCTTTAGCAGATAACCATGGATATAAGAACCCCCAGAGATTCAGAAAACAGAATATATGTGCTTATTCCTTTAACATGATATTTTATGCCAAGATCTTTGTTTTGTCTAATTTAACTGAGTTTAGGATTTTTTTTCAGCATAGAGCTTTATATTTCTATTTTCCTTTGGAGTTTTTAATATAACCATAGAACTAGTTTCTTTTTCAAGAAGATGGACCCAGGTATGCTCATGTGGACCTTAGAGCAACCTCCATTATTCACATTCATAAAGTAACAAATTTTTCACCCCCTCCCTTTAAAAAATACTTCATATTATTTTTGCGAATTCTTTTCTCTGTTCAGAACAATGTTCGAGCTGCTGCCCTAGCAACTGTGAATGCCTGGGCAGAACAGACTGGTATGAAGGAATGGCTGGAAGGAGAAGATCTTTCTGAAGAACTCAAAAAGGAAAATCCTTTCTTGAGGCAAGAGGTTAGTACCATAACTCAATCATGTGGTTTTTCATGTCTTTTACTTCCTTAGGAGTCAGGACATTCCTAAAAAATATACATTTATGGTTAAGGTTTTATAATAAAGTTACCGGGCGCAGTGGCACACGCCTCTAGTCCCAGCAACTTGGGAAGCAGAGGCAGGAGGATTGCAAGTTCAAGACCAGAAGTAGTCTGAGTAATTTAGCCAGACCCTGTCTCAAAAAGTAAAAAAATGGACTAGGGGTGCAACTCAGTGGTACAGCATACAGCACTTGCAAAGCATGCAAATGTGAGGCCCTGGATTCAATACCCAGTACCACAAAAATAAATAAATAAAGTTCATAAAAGTGAAACCAAATTCCTAGAGCTTTTGTATGCTTTTCTTCTTCTTTCTTCCATTTATGTGTTTAACAATAAAATTTTTAAAGGATTAGCTTTTTTGTGTAATTTTTTTTTTTCTTGAACTCTTAAGTGGTAAAATCAGTGGTTTTAATCAAAACATAAAACTAGCTGGACATCGTGGCACACACTTGTACTCCCAGATACTTAGGAGGCAGAGGCAGGAGGATCACAAGTTTGAGGCCAGAGGTGGCCTGCATAATTTAGCAAGACACTAACTCAAAAAACTGTGGGTTCAGCCCATTGGCATAGCACTTGGAAAGTATGTGCAAGGCCCTGGGTTGAACCCCTAAGTACTGCAAAATTAAAAAATAAATAAATAAGTAAAAACATAAAAATAAAGTTCAACATTCAAAAATCCACTAGTGAAATCCATCATGTCCTGTCATATTAAAGAGGAAAAATCATATGATCATATAAGTTGATGCAAAAAAACCCACAAAAACATTTCACAAAATCCAACACTCATTCAGGATACTCTTAGCAAGTTAGTAATATAGAATTATCTCAACATAATAAAAACCATCTGCAAAAAAAGAAATCGAGAGGTAACATCATAGTCAGTGACAGAAAGTTGAATGTATTCCCCCTAGAATTAGGAACAAGGCAAAGATGTCAACTCTAATTACTATTACTCAACAATAGAAGTTCTAGTGCATACTAGAAGTTCTAGTGCCTACTAGAAGTTCTAGTCACTACAATAAGGTAAGGAGAAGAAGTGAAAATCATACAGATTGGAAAAATAATAAAGAATAAATAAATCCTTCCCTAATTGCAGATAACATGACTCTCTATTATAGTAAATCCAAGAAATCTACAGGTCTAAGTCTAGAACTAATTAATGAGTTCACCAAGTTTGCATGATACACAATTAACCTACTTCAATCGGCAACACTAAAAAAAAATTAATATAAAGTAAAAACTTTGCAACAAACCACGTAAAGAAGGTGAAAAGATAAGCTACAAGCTGAGTGCCATGGCACATGCCTATAACTCAGAAAGCTAAGGCAGGAGAATTGCAAATTTGAAGCCAGAGGCATCCTATGCCAACTTAGAAAGACCTCATCTCAAAATGGAAAGGAGGTGGGGCTGGGAATGGGGCTCAGTGGTGAAGCACTTGCCTAGCATGTCCAAGGCCCTAGGTTCAACCCCTCAGTACTGAAAAAAAAAAAAAAAAAAACCAGAGATGGGCCAAAACGTGAGAAAAATATTTTCAAACTCTATATTCACTACAAAACTAATATCTGGACTATATAAAAAACTCTCTGGCCAGGTGCGATGGCTCATGCCTGTAATCCCAGCAATTTGGGAGGCAGAGGCAGGAGGAGCACGGGTTCGAGGCTAAAGGCAGCCTGCATAACTTAATGAGACCCTGTCTTAAGATAAAAAATAAAGTTGTTTGAGGTTGCATGCCAGTGGTAGAACATTTACAAAGTATGTGTCAGGCCCAAGTACTGGAAAAAACAACAACAATAACAACAACTCTCAAAACTGAACAGTAGGAAGAAAAAAACCTAATTAGAAATGGTAAAAGACATGAACAAACATTTCACTGAAGAGGATATGCAGATGGAAAAAAAAAAAACATAAAATATGTTTAATATTATTAGCTATCAGAGAAATGCAAATTAAAACTTCAGTGAGGTATCACTATACAACAATTGAATTGCTAAAGTGAAAAATAGTGGTAACACCAAATGCTATAGAGAAACTTGAACACACAGGTGTTGCTGGTAGTCATATAAAATGGTATAGCCACTCCAGGAAATACTGGAACATTTTCTTACAAAACTAAGCATGGAGTTACTATATGACTCAGCAATTGTATTCTTGGTATTTATTCCAGAGTAGTCAAAGTTGATATCCACACAAAAACAAATGTTAATAATAGCTTCCTTAATAATAGCTAAGAAACTAGGGGTTAGGCAAGGAATAGAGCATTTGCATAACTGCTAAAACCTGGAAATAGCTCACATATCCTTCAACAGAGAAATGAATCATTAAACTTTTGAACATCCATATGTAGAATATTGTTTAGCAGTAGGGAATAAACTGTTCATACACAAAACAACTTAAATAAATCTCCATGGAATTATGCTGTATAACAGAACAATCCCAAGCAGTAATATACAGTTTGCTTCCATTTATATAACACATTTGAAACGACAGAATAGATTAGTGGTTGCTAGGGAATGGGTATGTGGCAAGGGAGAAGGATGAGTATGGTAATAAAAGGGCAACATGAAGAATCCTTATGATGAGAACTGTTAGGAATCTTTGCCTCCCCCCACACACACACACACACCCTGCCCTTGGGCGTGTCCAACTGTCTTAAGCCTCTTTCTCTCTTAGCACTTGTACTTAAGTCCATATTAAAACTTTTTCTTAATAAACTCCAACTTTGCTTTATACTGAAAGAAAAATCTTGACTGTGAGGGCAAGCATATTAAACATATACATGATAATACCGGGTAAGAGTAACTATACAATTATACACAAATGAATATGTATGTAAAGTAAAATTGGAGAGATAAGGATAAGATCACCGGTTTGTATCAATATCAATATCCTGGTTGCAATATTGTTTTGTAAAGTGTTACTTATGAAAGAAATTGGGAAAGGAGTACATGGGATCTTTTTGTATTCTTTTTCTTTTTTTTTTTTTTGATACATGCTTTTAAATTTTTTCATTTATGATACATTATTACATTAGCTATCACTACATTCTTTTTAGTGTTTCAATGGATCATCTTGCTTAATCTCCTAAATAGTCATGAGTCTTAAGTAATATTCCTATCCCTGATTTGCTGATGTGGAAGCAGGCACTAATACATTAGCGTTCACAGCTCAAACCTCAGTATCGCTTCCTAAGTCAAAGAGGAGAGAATGTATTCTTAATTTCACCCAGACACTGTTTACTAATTTGTGCAGATTTTCAAATCTCTTTTTGTATTCTCATAATTACAAGGGAATCTACAATTAATAAAAATTTCAATGAGGCCAGGAACAGTGGTGCATGCCTGTAATCCCAGTGACTTGGGAGGCGGAGGCATGAGGGTCAGGAGTTTGAGGCCGGAGGTGGCCTGTTGTAATTTAGTGAGGCCTTGGCTCAAAATAAAAAATATAAAAGGGACTGGGGGTGCAGCTGACTGCTAGAGTGCTTGCAATCTATGCACAATGCCCTGGATTCAGCACTCTAGTACCACCGAAAAAAAAAAAAAAAAAAACAGGAAGTAAATACAGATGTGAATTATTTTAGAGATACAGAGAAAAACTCAAATTAAGGCATATAATGGAAGTCTTGGTATAATTTATCATCTGACCAATAAATGTTTTCAGTCTTTAAATATTTCTTAGAACATCAAGGAGATAAGTAAGTTCTCCATCTTTAAAATACATTAAGAACCACACACCTGTAATCCCATTGACTTGGAAGGAGGAATGAGGATCATGAGTTTGAACCTGCATAACTTAGTGAGACCCTGATTCAAAATAAAAAGACTAGGTGCAGCCCAGTAATAGAGCACTCACAAAATATGTGTGAGGCCCTTGGTTCAACCCCCTAATACCACAAAAATTGAAATGAAGTCAAATAAATTACACTAAGAACTATTAAAGACATTTAATTTAATGCTCAAATATAGTCTGAAGAGCTGTGTCCTTAAAAATGATTGTCATCATTGAGAAGTCACACTCCTTTAAATATAGTACACAGTTGTTTGTTGAGACAGGGTCTCACTATGTAGCTCGGGCTAGCTTTAACCTTGTAATCCTTCTGTATCAGGCCCCTGAGTGCTGGTATTATAGGCATGTGCCACTATGCCCATCTGGCATAGTTCTAGAACAATGAAAAGTGCTGATTTCATTTTGGAAATTTAAAGTATAAGAACTAATTCAGGGAGTAGAAATATAGCTCAACTCAGTGGTCAAGTGCTTGCCTAGCATGCTTGAAGCCTAGGGTTTGATCCCTAGTACTATTTTAAGAAAAATAAAATTAAAAATAAACAATTTATTCAATGTTTGGGACTAATGAAATTATTAAGCCTGCCATCACACCACAAGTAATATTTTTCCACTTGAAGTGTGTGACTAATCTTTGAAGTGTGTGACTAATCTTTATTTCTTTTGGCAGCTTCTGGGCTGGCTGGCTGAGAAACTACCTACTCTTCGTTCCACCCCCACAGACCTTATTCTTTGTGTTCCTCATCTTTACTCCTGTCTAGAAGATCGAAATGGAGATGTACGAAAGAAGGCCCAAGATGCTTTGCCATTCTTCATGATGCATTTAGGATATGAAAAAATGGCCAAGGCTACTGGGAAACTAAAGGTACTGCTAATACTTTTTGTTGCTGCTGCTATTAAAAGACATTACAAAAATAGTGAATATTAATTTATATAATTAAAAGATCACATTACCTACTATGAGACTCAGCATGAAGTCCTATTTAGAACATAAATAAAAAATTAGCAGTGTCAAACTTCTAAGAGTTTACTAACTCCACAGGGTTGAAAACTATGACCTTCTAGAATAATAGCTACTTGAGTGTGACTTCATAATGTTACTTCTCTTGCACTGTGTTCTGCTTCCTTTATTTCATTGGTACTTTAAAAGTAGGAGCTCAATCATTTGACAGTAGATCTGTTATTATGTATGAGTACATCATTTATGTCACATTTCACTTTCGTTACATTGCCTATCTAGCCAACTTCTAAAGATCAAGTATTGGCCATGCTAGAGAAAGCCAAAGCTAACATGCCAGCCAAGCCTGCTGCACATGCTAAAGCAACATCCAAACCAATAGGAGGGTCAGCTCCAGCCAAATTCCAGCCTACATCAGGTAACTATTTACAGAATGTTAAAGGGGAAGGAAATAACCTGAGGAAACTCTAAAAAGACCTCCAGCTTTCATGTTTTTACATTTCCTCACAGCCTAGATCATAAGCCCTCTCTTCTTACCTCCCTCAAACATTGGTGAAGTATTTATATCAAGAACTATGCTAAGGATATAAAGATGGTTATTTTGGTTTCCAAGTCCAAAAAAAGTATTTTGGTATATCACATTGAAATACTCATTTCTGGATGTGTTCCATATTATTTCTAAGTTTTCACTACTGTTTTCTGCCATTGGGTATTCTAGTTAGAAGAAGAATTGGGAAAAAGTCTAGCTTAATCCATTTTATTAACAGATGAGGAAATCCAACGAAGTTAATGGTTTGCACAAGATCAAATAGCCAACAAATTCTTAAACCAGCTTAAAATTCTTCTTAGTCACAAATGTCTCTTTCCACCATACTTAGCTATTTCTAATCTAGTCTAATATTTACTGATTTCCTACCTTCCTTCCCTCCTTCCCCTCCCCTCCCCTCTCCTCTCCTCTCCTCTCCTTCTTTCTCTCCTTCCTTCCTTCCTTCCATTTTCTTTCTTTCCTGCCACACTGGGAATTGAACCCAGAACCTTATGCAGGCTAAGCTTACTCTATACCACTGAATTACATACTCAACCCCTACTAATCTTTAAGGGAAAATTCTTCATTCTCGTATTAAAAGTCTATAGTATATAACCTAAAACCACTTGATTTCTAGATTCTTGCTTTAAGAAAACATTATTTTTCTGTTTAGTGAGAAAGAAACTATTGATGGTATAAAGTTAGAAATTTTTCATGTGTAAAACTCTTGTATCAAAGCATGTATTAAACTTTAACATTTATTGGAACCTTACTGTGTAGAAGATAATGAATTTCAGAAATGATAGTCCCTACGCTTAGGAAAACATTAATCTGGCAAAAAGTTGTTTTTTAGAAAATAGTTTTAAAAGCTGGTGTGGGTGGGGCACAGTGACATGTGCCTGTAATCCCAGCAACTTGGGAGGCAGAGGCAGGAGATCACAAAGTCAAAGCCAGCTTGCACAATTTAGTGAGACCCTAACTCACTAATTTAGTGAGACCCTGACTCACAATTTAGTGAGACCCTGACTCAAGATAAAAAATAAAAAGGGGGCTAAAGATACAGCTCAGGCTGGAGTTGTAGCTCAGTTAGTAGAATGCTGCTCTACATTCTTTGAGGACTTGGGTTCGATCCCCAGCACTGCAAAAATGGGAACAAGAAGTGGCAAAAGGGTTACAGATTTGAGGCCAGAGGAAGCCTACATAAGTTAGCAAGATCCTGTCTCAGTTTAAAAAAATAAAAAAGGGGTTGGGGGTGCAGCTCAGTGGCAGAGTGCTTTTAGTGTATGCATGAGGCCCTGGGTTCAGCCCCTCAGCATGCATGCATGCATAATAAATAAATAAATAAATAAATGGAGGGAAAAATTTAGGGAGGAAAAAAGACTAGGAAAAAAGATCTAACTGAAAACACCTTGTATATATTGATACATTTAAGACTTCAGGCTTTCTCATCATCATTATGTTTTATATAACCAAAATAAAGTGATATTAGTTAGAATTTAACTAATATTGTAATTTTGTTGTTGTTTCTCAAAGCACCAGTTGAAGATTCTGTTTCTAGCAACATAGAAGCTAAGCCTGATCCAAAAAAGGCCAAAGGTCCAGGAGTTTCTGCTAAAGCAAAGGTGTGTCAACTCTGCACACTTACATGTAGATTTATAGTTGTTCTTTGTTTTTGTTTTATTTTTTATTTCTTTCAGTACTTGGTTGAACTCAGGGTCTCATATATGCTAGGTAAGTGCTCACTTTATTTTATTATTTTTGAGACATGGTCTCACTAAGTTGTACAGGCTGCATCTGACCTCAAATCTTTGATTCTCTGGCCTCATCCTCCCAATTTGCTGGGATTACAGATATGTGCCACAGTACCTGGCTTTATATTTACTTTTATGTTAATTTTACCACTGAATCATTCTATTAGAAAAGATCACATTTTGTGTGTGAAAGAATTAAGTATTTATACAGGTTTCTGTGTCTTGGAGTGTTTTTGTTTGTGATTCCAGGAATTAAACCCAGGGCCTTGTGCATGTTAGGCAAATTCTGTACCTCTGAACTGTATCCCTAGCCCCCATCTTATTTTTAATAACATCCCATAGCAAGCCAGGCGCAGTGGATCACACCTGTAATCCAACCAGCTTGGGATGCAGAGGCAGAAGGATCACAGGTTTGAGGCCAGAGTCAGCCTGTGTAATTTAGCAAGACTCTGTCACAAAATAAAAAATAAAAAGTGGGCTGGGGTGCAGCCCAGTGTTAAGGCTACTTGCAATGTATGTGAGGCCTTGGGTTCAACCTCTACGTACCACAAAACAAACAAGTGAAAAAAAAAACTAAACAGAGACATTCTGCCCTCACAAGATGTTGTCATGCTTCCTGTTGTGCAAATCTCTGAGGAAATTTTGCAGTAGTAAAAAGAGAATATGTATGTAGCTCTGGCAGAATGAACACTTTGTTAGGCAGATTTACATTTGAGAGAAGAAAGGTAATCAGATTCCCTCCAGTTTGGCTCAGTTAGGTTGCCATACTAGAAGGTACTTTGATTAGTCTACAAGGCAATACCTTTTGTCCCCACACTAGTGGGACTTGAATCACTAGTCCTTTCAATATCCATGCAGAGTTGGACAATCTAAAGAAATATATTCACATGGTCCACTTTAAATATCCCCTGGGTATTTTTAAAATTTAATTACATTTTGTAATCACAGCAAAAATGTTATCAGTTTCTGTATTAAGACTCAGAGCTGATCAATGTATTCAGACTGTTGATTATTTAATACTTATAAAAGATTGCAGAACTATCCAATTAATAAATCTAACAGTAAAGAGTAAACCTAACAGTAAATCTAAATGGAAAAACCTTTTTCACTAGCTGTATGCAATTAATGAAAACATGTAAGAGGAGTACATTTCAGTACATTTTTTAACGTACCCCTATCATAGAGTGGGCACTTTGTAAGCATTCTTTATATTTCTCTCTCTCTGTCTTGCTCTTGTTCTCACTCTCTCTCGCTCGCTCTCTTTTTTGCAGTATGTGGGAGTTGAATGCAGAGCCTCACACATACTTTGCAAATGCTCTACCACTGGGCTATACCCCAACAACCCCCCTTTTTAAAAAAATGTTTTGTCTTGAGACTGGGACTCACTAAGTTACACATGCTGCCTCTGGCCTCCAACCTGTAATCCTCCTGCTTCCACCTCTGGAGTTGCTGGTATTACATGTGTAAGGCACTGCATGTGGCTTGACATTCTTCTAAATACCACAGTTATCCATTTTTCTTCCTTATACTTGAGTCTTTTAATTCTATGAGTCAATTTCAGTGAGTAATTATCTTCAGAACTATCCAGTGAAGTTGTTTTTTCCTGTCCTTCTTGTCCTCAACCCAAATTAAGCAAGTGCTTATTTTAGTATTTTGATGTTTTGATCACAAGTGCTGTGAAGTATTTTTGACTCTGTTTTTAATGCTATAATTATTTTTGCAGTTTACAAAGCAACTTCACATAAATGAATCCTTTTTTTTTTTTCCCAATAGTTGGGGGTTGAACCCAGGGCCTCACACATGCTTTGCAATTGACCTACCACTGAGCTGTATCCCCCAGCCCCACCTTTTTAAAAAAAATTTTTATCTTGAGACAGGGTCTTGCTAAGTTACCCAGGCTGCCTCTGGCCTCGAATCTGGGATCCTCCTGTCTCTACCTCCCGAGTCACTGGGATTACAGGCGTGAGGTACCACGCATAGCTCACATTTGTTTTGACTAAATGACTTCAGTGTTTATACTAGAAAGAAGTTCTGGCCAACTGGAAACACTGTATATTTTTTTGACTCTCTCATTCGAATCTAAACTGCATGTGATTATAATTCACATCTGATTTTGTAGCCCTCTAAAATTGGTGAAAGGTTACAGATTAGAATAAAAAATATATGGTATTTCTAGTTGGCCAGAATTTCTTTCTAGTACAAACACTGAAAGTAAAGTCGTGTCCAACTCATAGCAACCCTCATCAGGTTTTCGTTGGCACATTGGCTTTGGATTGCCTCGGAAGTGGATTGCCATGTCCTTCTCCCATTTTTGTGGTGCTGGGAATCGAACCTGGGACCTCAGAGACTGCAGAGCAGTGTTCTACCAACTGAGCTAAATCCCAGCTCCCACAGTCAACAATATGCAATAGTAAACTCTTGCTACATTTATAATAATGATTTTAGTAACAAAATTTGAATTTTACTTAAACACATGTACTATCATACACTATTTTCTTTCCATCTGATACAAAGATTCTAAACTTGAATTATTTCAAAAAAACCACATTAGTGACTTAAGTATTTAAAGCGTTTATAACAACTTTTTCTAGAAGCAGATTCATAGAAGCTCTAGTTACACCACTGTGGTAGAGATACATTAAAAATGGAGAGAAATGGAACAGATTTCTCAGTTAAGTGATATGAAGTGTATAAATGCCACTCAAAATGTCATTAACTTGGAAAGATATGAATAGCATTGCATATTTCAAGAAGAGAACTTCCCAATAAACAAAAATAGCCTGTGACCCAGACTAATAGGAAGTAATAGTAGCTTTTCTAATCTTATATACCTTACCAGTCCAAAAACTACCAAGAGTTGTCAGGCATACACCTGTAATCCCAGCATCTTGGGAGATGGAGACAGGAGGATCCCAAGTTCGAGGCCAAACGAAGCCTACGTAATTTAGCAAGATCCTGTCTCAAGATGAAAAATGGGCTGGGCATGCAACTCAGTACTATAGTAGTAGAGTGCTTACAAAGTAGTCACAAGACTCTGGGTTCAATCACCCAGTACCAAAAAAAAAAAAAAAAAAGAAAAGAAAAGAAAAGGAAAAAATCTAACCAAGAGTTACATACGAATATAATTAAAACATTTCTGGCCAGGTGTGCTAATGCACACATGTAATCCTAGCACTCAGGAGGCTGAGGGAGGAGGATTATGAATTAGAGGCCAGGCTGGGCTACAGAGGGAGACCCTATCTCAACAATAACAAAAACATTTCTAGAGAACCTGTACCAAAACATATTATATGCAAGATTCTGTAACTCATCTATTTTTCATGTGGGAATATAATATAAAGAGCCATCTCTGGTTTTTGCAGTGCCCTTTTACTGGGCAACAACAACATAATCCCAGGAGAGGTGGTCTAACTAATCAGCATTACCTGAACTATTGTTGCAGAGTGCGCAAGGAAAGAAAGTGCCAAGCAAAACTACCTTGAAGGAAGATGAAGACAAATCTGGGCCTATTTTTATTGTTGTTCCAAATGGAAAGGAGCAAAGGATGAAAGATGAAAAAGGATTGAAGGTAAGGAAGGGATAAGAATCTTTGAGTTTCTGCTTGTTGGTTTTTGTTTTATTCTATTTATCAAAGATAGCTTTGCAGCCAGGCGCCATGTCACACATATGTAATCCCAGAGAGTAGGGAGGCCGAGGCAGAAGGATCATGGGCAGAGGCAGCTTGCACAACTTAGTGAGACCCTGTCTCAAAAGTAAAAAAGGGGCTTGGGGTGCAGCTCTGTGGTGGAGCACTTGCCTAGCATGCACAAGGCCCTGGGTTCAACTCCCCAGTACCCCCCAAAATAGTTTTTCAAGCTAAGCATAGTGGCATGCACCTCTTTTGGGAGACTGAGGCAGGAAGTTTAAGATCAGTCTGAGCTACACAGAATGTTTGAGGTGGGGTATTTTTGAGACCTTGTGTCAAATGAAAAAATATGTTTTGTCATCTGAAATTCATATTGTGAAATATCTAGTAATTAACTAAATCTTTCACTTATAAATTAACTTATTCTACCTCTAGGATTACTTTATGGGGACAGAAATTCCTACAAAGAAAACTGTAGATGGACCTATTGCCTCTTTTTCTCCTAAACAGAAATGGTTTAGTAATCCTTTGGGGGGTTTTGTTTGTTTGCTCTGTTTTTCTTTATTTTAAAATCCAAGAATGGAGCATATTCATTGATATGTCTTTCTTTTTAATCAGTTGGACATATGTAGTGGACTGCTTCTTTTATTCTTGTAACGTGTGATATCTTAAAATGCAGATTTGGTGACTGAATGTAAGTCTAGTTCAGTCACTTCTCTATGTCTAGTGATGTAGTTCAGTGGTCAAGCACTTGCCTAGCACGCACAGGCCCTGGGTTCAATCTCCAGTACTACAAAAGTAAAACAAATAATTTTCTTATATTGTTTTAGTTTTATTAGGTGCTTAAATTTTTTTTCAAAAGATATATATAGTGGGTTTTTTTCCTTTGGGTTTTGTTTTTGTTTTTGAGACAAAGTCTCACTATGTAGCCTAGGCTGACCTGAAACTCACGGTCATTCTGTCTCAGTTTCCTGAATGGTGGGACTACCATTCAGGTGTGTACCATTACACTCAGCTCTATGTCGTTTTCTTGTTTTGTTTTGTTTTACATTCAAATCATACCCTAAAAACATGTTGTTAGGTGTCATCGAGTGAAATCTGACTCATAGCAACCATCATAAGGTTTCTAATGGCTGATAGTTGTGAGATTGCTTTGGGAGTGGATTGCCACATCCTTCTCCTGTTTTTGCAGTGCTGGGGGTTGAACCTGGTTCCTCAGAGAGTACACACTAGCACTGTACCAGCTGAGCTAAACCCTAGCCCATAAGATAGTATTTAAAGCATATATGAAAAACATGTCTCCTGCCACAGAGATACTATTACTACCAGATTTTTTGTTATTATTTTTGTATTATTTCAAAAATATTTCATGTATGCTTTTTTTTCCCCCAAGTACTGGGAAGTTGAACCCAGGGCCTCACACATGCTAGGCAAGTGCTCTACCACTGGACTGTATCCCCAGTGCAGCCCCCCCTTTTAATTGTTTTTAATTTTTTACCTGCAGTCCTCCTGCGTTGAACTTGCAATTTTACTACCTCAGCCTTCCAAGTAACTGGGACTTCAGTTGTGTGCCACAGCACCCGGCTGCTTTGTACATTTTTAATTTTGATAGATATTTTAAATTTTTCCTCTATTTAAGTTGTGCTACCGTGCCCACTGGGTTATACAATTATAATACAGCATTGATTTTTCTAGTAAGAGTTTCTCAAAATTCTTTTCCTTTAAGTTTTCTAGATTTGTTAAGCTTCCAGAAGTACAACAGCTTGAGACATTTTGCATTCAGATTTAATCACAAATAAATCTTATTTAACTAAAAACTGTCCTACAGTCATACATGGTTGTGTACACCTGTAATCTTAGCACTCAGGAGGCTGAAATGAGAGGATCAAGTTCAAGATCAGCCCGGACTACGTATTGAGACCCTGTCTCAAAAAAAAAAAAAAAAAAATAACCAACCAGGAAGTATCCTCTTAGGTTGAACCCTACAGCTGCATTAAAAAATGCTCTCTACCTCATTTCATTGAACAGTTTATAGCCAGCCTCTTCTCACTTTCTTTTTTCAGGTGCTAAAATGGAATTTTACTACCCCACGAGATGAGTACATTGAACAATTGAAGACTCAGATGTCTAGCTGTGTGGCTAAATGGTTACAAGACGAGATGTTTCATTCAGACTTTCAGCATCATAATAAAGCCCTGACTGTCATGGTTGATGTAAGTCTGCAACAGATAAATATGTACATATCTGAGGCATGTGAAAATACTCAGCCCTATGAATAATCAGAAGTTTGCATGCCTTGACAAGGACCTGGAATACAACATGTTCTCTGTAGAGCTGTTTTATATGATAGAATAATTGACTGTGTATATATTGGGGGCTTAATAATCTAATCAAAGGCTTAAAAATCTACCATTTTCCTTTTGGGCCCCAGTAAAATTTAAGCAGTACTTGCCTGATAGAGTATAAGCTTTTATACTGTCTTATTTGGGGGAGTTTTGTTTTATTTTTTATTTTAAGCACTTGGAGAGTGAAAAAGAAGGTGTCATTGGTTGCCTGGATCTTATCTTAAAATGGCTTACTCTGCGGTTTTTTGACACCAATACAAGTGTCCTAATGAAAGCACTGGAATATTTAAAATTGCTCTTCACCCTGCTAAGTGAAGAAGAATATCATCTTACTGAGAGTGAAGCAACTTCCTTTATCCCCTATCTCATCCTCAAGGTAATATGTTGTTATATTTTGTGGTATCTTTGTTTTTGCAGTTCTAGGGGGCTGAACCTAGGGCCTTGTGCATACTTTGCAAGCACTGTACCACTGAGCTGCACCCCCAACCCCTTTTTTATTTTTTTAGTCTTGAGACAGGGTGTCACCAAGTTATACAGACCATCTCTGGCCTTGAACTTGCGATCCTCCTGCCTCTGCCTCTTGAGTCACTGGGATTATAGGTGTGCACCACTGTACCTGGCATAATATGTTATTTTGGGAGATTTACCTAAATTCCCAGCTATCCTCAGTTTCTATACCTTTATTCTCTCTCCTTTATTTATTATGTTATTGTACTTTCCACCACTTATCCTCACGCCTCTGTTCTTTCAAGATACAGTAATGCATGAGGTAATCATTGTTACCCAGAAAGACCTCACTTAATCCTTACTTTTGCTTATTGACTAGGTTGGAGAACCAAAGGATGTCATTCGTAAAGATGTTCGTGCCATCCTGAACCGGATGTGCCTTGTCTACCCAGCCAGCAAGATGTTCCCCTTCATCATGGAAGGAACCAAATCCAAAAACTCTAAGCAGAGAGCAGGTAAAGAAAAAAAAATTTTTCTTTTGTTTTTTGTGGTGCTGAGGATTGAGCGCAGGCACCTCACACATGCTAGGCAAGTGCTCTACCACTGAGCTACACTTCTAGCCCTAAACAATTTAAAGTAAGATGTGAGTCTTTGTTACAGTGACTACTAGAAGAAATAGTTTATAAAAGAGCAATGAAATTTCTTTAGTCTATGCAGTTGATTCAAACCTTCTGATTTAGGCTGTGAGAGTGATGAGTTGCACACTGATGGAGCCATGGTATCAGGTGATACAGGCACCGTTCAGTACCACCCTGGTGACAAAACCAAGTGCACAGGGGCCATCTGACTCACAGGCATCACTTGCTTTCAGCAGCACTTACTATAATACCATTGTTTCATTGGTAAAAGGCAATATACAATAAAAAAAATTGTAGTTATAGTCACAATAAGATTGTAGTACTTCATGTGTTCCAAAGGAAATTTATCTAGTGAGGAGAGGCCAAATGTGTGTTGAGTCTCATTAAACTAGCCTTTCTCTCACAACAGAGTGCCTGGAAGAGCTGGGGTGTCTGGTCGAGTCCTATGGCATGAATGTTTGTCAACCAACCCCAGGAAAAGCCTTAAAGGAGATAGCTATTCATATAGGAGACCGGGACAATGCTGTACGCAATGCTGCCCTTAACACCATCGTAACAGTGTACAACGTACATGGAGATCAGGTGTTCAAACTGATTGGAAATGTGAGTGATGTTTCTCTGAGAATTGTCAGCATGTTGTGAAAAGAATTCCTACATTTCGTAGGTATTGGTTTCCTGCAATCTCAGCTATACCTAAGTTTTACCACTTGTCAGTAAATTCATCCCATCAGTTTGTCCTAGAATCCAGGTAACTGTTTGAGGTATCTTTGA
>VMDO01006883.1:24359-96128 GCA_007922755.1 Pedetes capensis
TTTTTTTTTTTTTTTTTTTTTTTTTTTTTTTTTTTTTTTTTTTTTTTTTTTTTTTTTTTTGGTACTGGGGTTTGAACCCAGGGCCTTGTGCTTGCATGCTTTGCAAGTGTTGTACTACTGAGTTGCACCCTTAGCCCATTTTTTTACTTTTTGAGATAGGGTCTCACTAAATTACGGAGACTGCCTCTGGTCTCAAATTTACAATCCTCCTTCCTCCACCTCCTGAGTCACTGGGATTACAGCCGTGCGTCACCGCACCAGGCCACTAAGCTATATTCTAAACCCTCAAGTTTTCTTTTCTGAGTATTCTATTCATCGCTTTAAACATGAGAGCAATTTTTCCCACTGGTACTGGGGTTGTTAAACCCAGGGCTTTATACATGCTAGGTAAGTACTCTACTACTGAGCCACGCCCTCAGCCTCTTTTTATTTTTTTATTTTGAGACAGGATCTCACTAAATTGCACAGGCTGCCTCTGGCCTCAAACTTGCAATCCTCTTGCCTTAGCCTTCTGAGTATCTGGGATCTCAGGCATGTGCCACAGTACCCCATGAAAGCTATTTTTGAATCAAGAAATCTAAGCTAGTATGGGATTTAAATTCTGGGTTGCATTCTGCTCTGTAATTTACAATGCATTTGGTTTTCAGTTAACAAGCACTCCCTTGGGAACAGTGTGCATTCTGGTACTGTCAGTTCAAAAGAGAGTTGAATGTAGCCATTAGTCACTTTTCTAGGCACATTAGGTTCTACCTCTGACTCCTTGGCCAGTTACTATTGTGGCTGGACCTCAGTTCTTTACTCCAGTAACCTTGTAGTAGCACCATTTTTATACATTGTGCTTAAATCATTTTTACTTCTATTAGCTAATCAAATCCTCACTACCACTCAGTGAAGGAGATAAAGCAGCTTGGAATTTTACAGATGACTAAAAGTGAAGATTATTGCCCGTAGTCACACAACTAGTTAGTAGTAACTAAACAAAAAGGAAGAAGCTTCATTTAATTGTTGACCTTTTCAATTGTAGTTATTAACAGCATTTCCTTTTATATCCTTTTCTTTTTCTATATGTTCTCTTATTATTATAATACCTAGGAAGGTATTATCAGTAGTTGACTTAATAATGTTGTGTTTTGAAAGTAAATTTGCCTTTACAGCCATGATAGCTTACTTCTATAATCACAACAGCTCAGGAAGTGGAAGCCAGAGGCAGCCTGTGTAACATAGTGAGACCCTATCTCAAGATAAAAAATGAAAATGTGCTGGGGGAACAACTCAGTAGTAGAGCACTGTCAAAGAACTGCAAAAAAAAAAAAAAAAAAAAAAAAGTAGTCCTAACATGGTAGCTTCTATTTCTTAGTATGAAAATAGACAATTCTTTGTGTGTGTGTGTGTGTGTGTGTGTGTGTGTGTGTGTGTGTGTGTAGTGCTGGGGATTGAACCCAGGGCCTTGCATGTGCTAGGCAAGTGCTCTACCACTGAGCTATGTCCCCATCATTTTCTTTAAACTTTATTTTGAAATAGGGTCATGCTAAATTGCCTGGTTTGGGAGACGGACCTGGCAACCCACTCCCAAAAATCAGTCTGCTACTGAAAACCCTATGAACAGCAGAGAAGCACTGACAATAGTGTTTCACCTGTTGTATGTAGGGTCCCTATGAGTCGGATACCGACTCGATGGCACCCAACAACAACAACAGATTGCCTGGTCTGACCTTGTACTTGTAATCCTCCTTCCTCAGCCTCTCCAGTAGCTAGGATTACAGATGTGCACCATTAAATCTGACACTAGATAATTTTTTTCCCAGTACTGGGGATTGAACCCACGGTGTTGCACTTACATGCTTTGCAAGAGCTGGACCACTGACCTGCATGCCCAGCCCATATTTTTACTTTTTGTGACAGGGTCTCGCTAAATTACACGTACTGCCTCTGGTCTCAGAACTTGTGATCCTCCTGCCTCTGGCTCCCGAGTCGTTGGGATTACAGGCATTTGCCACCATGCCCAGCTGACACTAGATAATTGTTGAGTCCTACAATTAAGTTTTTAACTCTACTTATATTTTAGTAGGTGGTTGTGCTAATAGATTAAATTTGACCTCTTTTTACAGCTTTCTGAGAAGGATATGAGCATGTTAGAAGAGAGGATTAAGCGGTCAGCAAAGAGGCCTTCTGTTGCACCAATGAAACAGATGGAAGAGAAACCTCAGCGCACACAGAGTATAAGCTCCAATGCCAACATGTTACGCAAGGGACCAGCTGAGGATATGTCCTCCAAACTCAAGTATGTGGATAGAGATGGTTGTCTGAGGGTATCTCTGTGGACTTAACTTTGTGTGCTCAGAGCTTGTCCTGTAACATAACCTTGAGTTCTTATAGTCATTATCATGCATGATACAGTGTCTGGGTAAATGTTTTGTAAGCAAATGTTTAGTCTTTCAGTCTTCATTGTCTTTGTCTTTGTCTCAAAACCACTTCTAAATGGTCTTGTGCCTTCTTTCACTGCTTTTCCGTGGACAGAATTATGTATCGCACTTATAGGATGTAAGTACTGCCTGCTAATTTCTCATTAGCAGGGCTCTTATATCTTTCTAACTTCTGACATGGATTCATCCCCTCTGGAGGGTGACTGGTTTAGAATTTATAATCAGAACATAGAATGGCTATAAATATCAAGCCTTCCATGAAAATTCAGTGGCTAGCGGAAATGGCAACTCAGTGTCATGTGGCTGAAATATTAACTTGCTTCTTCCTTCTGTTTGGTTGTGCTCAAGTTTCTATTCCTGAGATAAGGCTAAATATAATGCATGCAACCCAAAATTGGCTTAGGGACTCAAAATATTGCCTTCTAAGCAAGACACTTCTGTTCTGGGTTGTGTCATGAGTATAATTTTAGCCAGTTGGAATTTGGAAACTTGGCATACCTATTTCTGAGATATAATGCTGGCCCTGACCTGTCAAGAGTAACTGTTCTTAAAAAAGGGTGACTGTGCTTCACAGTATAAAATGTACTGAACACTACATGGAATGATGCTTGTGATTACAAGAACTTAAACACTGGTTAATTTGGTGGGAAAAAAAACTCAGCCAGTGTAGATTTTTCTTAATATTTTTGCCCATAAGTAGTGAGCTTTAAGTCAATGTAATTATTTTCTGCCCAGTCTCGAATGGAAGTACAAGGTTTGTTGGCTCTAGCAAATTAGAGATAATACTTTCAACTTGGCTTATAATGTAAGTACAAGTTAAAGTTATTTGCTCTCTTAGGATATTCATGAACCAATGTTGCCTGAGGTACTTTCTTATACTCAAGGACTTAAATCATTCAGGGGGGCTGAAACCAGAAGTTGAACATCTGTCTTGAAGCTTTGGGACAGCTGGCAGTGCTACTCTTGCCCTTTGGTTAAGAAGTCTCTCTTACTTCAGGAGCTTCTTTTTGCTTTCCTTAGCCAAGCCCGAGGCATGAGTGGGCATCCTGAGGCAGCCCAGATGGTTCGAAGAGAATTCCAGCTGGATCTAGATGAGATTGAGAATGACAATGGTACAGTCCGATGTGAAATGCCAGAACTTGTCCAGCACAAATTAGATGACATTTTTGAACCAGTCCTTATTCCTGAACCCAAGTAAGTTCAAGCTGTTCATTTAAGTATAAGCAGTTTATGATCGTCAGAGTACATATTGGAAAAGAGTCCTCTGTGGGAGTGTGTACTTAAAACTTTTTAGAACTAATTACTTTCTGACTGATAGTAAATTTTTACTAGGACTAGTAGAGAATTGCATAACTGCAATTTATTGGGATGTCTTGTAATAGACATTGAATTTTTCCCTTTGCTCTGCTGTCTAGGATTCGAGCTGTTTCTCCACACTTTGATGACATGCACAGTAATACAGCATCCACAATCAATTTCATTATCTCCCAAGTCGCCAGTGGTGACATCAACACAAGTATCCAAGCTCTGACACAGGTAATGGGAGTGCTCCCCATGGTAATAATTCCATTGATAGATATGGAGGCTGTAAGACTGATGGATTAAGAGATGCAGGCAATGTTCAATTCTACCATGATTAAAAAATGGCACAGAGGCCACTCAGTCATCATTTGCTTCAGGAAATAAGGCTGTAATAGAGCCTTGCATTTTTACAGTTACATACATCTATTCATCACAGGCTAGAGATATAGCAATAAACAAGGAAAGACCAAATATCAGGGGATTTACTTACATTTTAGTAGATGGAGACAAATAAGTAAACAAAATAACTACTGTGTAAATACAGCTTAGATGGAGTGATCGTAGAGGGAGTGCATAGTTTCTTAGATTGAGTGTTCAGGAAAAGTTTTAACAGGGATGTGTCAATAATGGATAATAACATTCAAAACAGGGGACAGCTAGTACACAATGGCCCTACAATAGGAATGAGCTAGTAGTGTTCAAGGAAATGATGAAAGGTGCAGGTATCTGGGACATTTTTTGCAGGGAGGAGAAAAGGATAAAGTGAGGTTGGAGAGTCAATAATCAGGTCAGGTAAAGCTCTCGAAAAGCCCAAGCATTAGTTTGGATTTTAAGTGTAATGGGAAGCCATTTGAAAATTTTAAACAAAGAAACTACATGGGTTTTCTTTTTCTTTTGGTGATGTTGGAGATTGAACCCAGAGCCTTGTACATGCTAGGCAAGCACTCTACCACTGAGTTGCACCCCCAGCAGAAGCGACATGTTTTATGAAACTTATTATCTTCTTCCTGTGCTTCCTTCCCCAATAGTCCAGTCTTAAAAGCTCTTACGTGAGGCAGCACTAGGTATGCATCCAAAATTGTGGCAAGTTGGTAGGGGTGGGGAGCCATAGTAGTTCAATGTGAGGGTCTCAAAGCCTGAGTATTATGAGGAGGGTATCCATATGAGAAAGATGATATAGAATTGGGTGTCAGAGCCCAAGCACTGAGAAGAGGATTATATACATTCAGGAAGCTAGCCTGTCATGGTAGTAATACCCCAGCCAAGGTGAGGAGGATATTCATGTGTGCTGGGAAGGGGAAGGGTGGCTCATAGGGTGGCTCAGAATGGGGACTCAGAGACACAGCAGGAAAATTGGGCATCTGCATAGAGAAGGGCTGGGGCCAGAGAATGGAGATTAGTTACACAGAAAAAGATAAGTCAATAAATAAATAAGAAAAACGTGAGCCAAGTTTCTCACTGTTAGAAAAGGGAGTTTTAAATATAGACAGAGTGAAATGATAGTGGACTAGAATTTGATTCAATAATATGAACTCAGGTTTTCTTATGTAAATGTAGAAATAAATGTAAATGTATTCATGATGATCTCAGATCATCTTATTGTGCCAGAAATCAAGGATAGGCTCAAAGATTGATAGAGACATGAGAAGGACACAAGGGGGCTAAAGATGTAGCTCAGTGATAGAGCACTTGCCTACCAGGGACAAGGCCCTGGATTTGATCCCCAGTACCACAAATTTAAAAAAGAAAAGAAAAAGAAAAATACAGAGGCAAACTACACCAGACTGCTCATCTCTAACCAGGGAACAGTTTGGGCATCTAAAGAAGTATTGATAATAATGAGTTATAACCAATAAACAGTTAAATTCAGTAAACTTGGGTAGTGGATGTATCTTAGGAGTAGAGTGCTTGCCCAGCATGTCAAAGGCCCTGGATTCAATCCCGAGTACACACACACACACACACACACACACACACACACACACTTAATAATTAAAAGTTAAAGAGAAGAGCCCGGTGCAGTGGTGCACACCTGCAATCCCAGCAACTTGGGAGGCAGAGGCAGGAGGATTGCAAGTTCAAGGCAAGAGGCAACATGCATAATTTAGCAAGACTCTGTCTCAAGATCAAAGGAAAAAATGAGCTAGGGGTGCTGCTCAGTGGTAGAGCACTTGGAAAGCATGTTTCATTTTGCCAGGCATGGTACAGTATGGGGGAGTATTTCATTCTCTTGTACATAGGGCCACTATGAGTCTGACCAACTTGACAGCACTTAATAACAATACTGAATAGGATAGTATTTCATAGAAAAACTATATTGAAGAGCTAGGCATGGTGGTACCACCTGTAATCCCAGTACTTGGAAGGGTAAAAAGGAAGGATCAAGCACAAGTTCAAAGCCAGCTTGGACTACCTAGTGAATATGAGGCCAGCCAGAACAACATAATGAGACCCTATCTCCAAAAAAGAAAAAACTGAAAAAGTTGAACTCAGAAAAGTATATTGCCTGAAATGCATATATTATTCAAGAAAAGTTAACGTATAGGGATTTAGTACTCTACAGCTCAGTTGGTAAAGTGCTGTTCTGCACTTTCTGAGGACCCAAGTTTGATCCCCAACCTTATGAGGGTTGCTATGAGTCAAACCCAACTCAATGACACCTAACAATAACAAGACACAGACAAATGAAACATAATAAGAAATTTGAAAGTAGGGCTGGGCATGGTAGTGTGTGCCTATCATTTCAGATGTTTGGGGTTGTTGACGCAGGAAGATCACAAGTTCAAGTCTAGCCTGGACAATTTAACAAGACCCTGTCTCAAAATAGAATTAAAAAGAACTGGGGTTGTAGCTCAGTGGTAGAATGCTTGCCTACCATGCCTTGAAGCCCTGGGTTCAATCTCTAGCACCATGAAAAAAAAGGGGAAGTTTCTGGAAAAACAGTACTCAGGTTAAATGTAAATATGAATTGTTAGTACATTTTTTATATAGTACAGGGGCTAGGGGTGGACCTTATTAGTAGAGTGCATGCTTAGCATGTGCAAGGCTCTGGGTTCAATCTGCAGCACCAACAACAAAAAAAAGTATTGCCTCATTCAGACAAAGAAATTACACTCTCTTACTCTCTCTTTTAGAAATAACACAAGCACATGAGGATATATATACACAAAGATATTTATTGTAACATATAGTAGATAAATGGCTAAACTAGAAACACTGGAAGTTAATCAGTAAGGGAATGATTTGAGTAAATTTTTGTATATGCCTATGTGGACTGTTGTGCAGCTTTTAAAAATAGAATTATACCTTTTGAGTTCAGGGATTTTCATAATTTCCTATTGAATTAGAAAGCTAGCCAGGAGTGGCACAGGTATCTTTTGGTGGGAAGCTGACATGATGATTTTAAAGCCAGCCACGTTCACCACACACATGAAGGTAAACAGACTTAGAAAATCTCTTGTACAGTGTCCTTCCTCTTATATGCAGGGCTACATTCTCAGATCCTCAGTGGATGCCTGAAACCATGAAGAGGGTCAAACCCTATACACACTGATTTTTCCTGTACTACAGACCAGTTTAATTTATAAACTAAAATACATATTTTGAATGTTAAAAAAGAAAGATGCAGAGAAGTACATAAACTATAATCCTTTTGTAGAATAAACAATGCCCCAAACTTTGACCATATATAAAGTATGTATATGTGATGGTTTATCATATTGTGAACATGAAAAGAGTATATGCCAGCTTGTTAATATCAGTTATCTCGGAAAAGAGGAGGAGTAAGGCTCCCCAAAAACACATAGTATTTTTTATGGTGCCTATGTGGAAATAACATTGTTAAACCCATCCCAGTTATATAAGATTGTGCTCATAAGGTATGTATACATAAAAAAATAATTGAAAGTAGGAGTATAGCTTCCACAACACCAGGGGACACCATTCACAGTGTAGTATATATAAATGGTGCCTCACCCCTGGAATTTTGCAGTGTGAGAGCCCTGCTCAAAAGGAGGGTTCCTAGCTTTAGATGGAAACAAGAGGGGTAGAGGACGGACCCAGGGGCTGAACAAGGGAGTCAAACTGCTGGGAGTGAGGATCTAAATCAGACCAAAGCACCAGGCCATGCAGCCAATAGGAACTGGGCCACCCTTACTATATTCCAGAAACCTCCTCCTGCCCCTCCAGTGAGCACTGCCTCAGCCCCAGAAAAAAGAGTGAGAGCTGCTGGGTGCAGTGGTGTACCCCCATAATCCTAACAACTGAGGAGGCAGAGGCAGGGGGTTCCAAGTTCAAGGCCACAATTTAGTGAGACCCTGTCTCAAGATAAAAAAAATTAAAAAATGGGCTGGGGATGCAGCCTAGTGGTAGATCACTTGCACAGTATTTTCAAGGCCCTTGGTTCAACTCATATGTACCACAAAAAGGTGAGGCACGAGGGTTTACTAAAGATGGATCATGGTTGTCTCAGGGTGTTATTTATGTGCTTAGCCTGCACAAGGCCCTGGGAAGATATTTTTATACCAGTGTAGAGCAGATGCATGTTCTAGAACATTTTACTATTGGTGTCAACCAGTGTGCTAAACCAGGAAAAATATGGACCAAGATGTAGGAAACCTGAGTTTCCAGTTTGGACTAAATAAATGGTCTGAGCTTTCTGAGACTGGTAAATGGAAATCTTTCTTGTTTGTTTGTTTCGTCTTTTAAATTTTTTACTTTATTTTTTTTACCAGTACTAGGGATTGAACTCAGGGCCTTGAAGTTGCTAAGCAAATCCTCTACCTCTGAGTCCTTCCTGTTTTCATCAGTTTTTTGTCTGCTTTGCTTTGCCTTGCCTTGCCTTGCTTTGCTTTGCTTTGCTTTTTTTGAGATAAGGCCTCACTGTGTGGCCTAGGCTGGCCTGGAACTTGCTACGTAGCCCAGGCTGGCCTCAAACTTGCATTGATCCTCCTGCCTCAGCCTCCTAAGAGCTGGGATTACAGCCTGGCACTCTTTCTTTCTTTCTTTCTTTCTTTCTTCCTTTCTTTCTTTCTTTCTCTTTCTTTAAATGGAAGTCTTAGTATCATCCCTGTCTAAATAGTCTGAAAAGCACTCTTTTTAATAAATTGAACATTTATGCTTACCTAGCAAGCAACATGGGATTAAACATAAAAAAGATCATGTGCCTGGCACAGAATCGGGATTTATTTTGTTCTGTTGTATATAGGGTCGCTATGAATCAGACTTGACTCAGTGCCACCATGCAATAAAAAGCATGCACAAGTCCCTGAGTTCGATCCTCAGTACTGAAAAAAAATTGAACACTTAAATATAAAGATTATTACCCCCTAAACTAGACAATGAGACTCTTAAAACAGGATCTGTGACTAATTCATTTAAGAGTCTCTTGCTTAGTAAATACATGTTGCATGATTGAATCCCTAAGGACTAGTTATTTGTAAATTTAGTGGATTTTTTTCTTCGTGGGATTGGAATTGCTTTGCTAATAAATACTGTTATAGAAAAGTCTGTGGTACTGTCTTTCTGCTACTCAATATGAGGCTTGGAAAATACATTTTGGAATTTTTGTTATCAGATTGATGAGGTCCTGAGACAGGAAGACAAAGCCGAAGCTATGTCTGGCCACATTGACCAGTTTCTGATAGCCACGTTCATGCAGCTAAGACTCATCTACAACACACATATGGCAGATGAGAAATTGGAGAAAGATGAGATCATCAAGTTGTATAGCTGTATCATTGGCAACATGATTTCGGTAAGGCACCTCTGCAGAACTGGAGCATCCTTGCAATCTCTCATCCCACCCAAGTTCTCAAGCCAGATACAGTGCAGATGTTCCAGTGAGGCCTATGTCACTTGGTAGAATTCTTTATTTGTCCTATAGGCGGCTGTTGACTACTTCCATTGATTTTGGGGCAGTCCTACAGCTCACCTTATTGTTAGGCTATAAATTAGAATGCTTACCTGCTACCTAGAATTCTGCTTCCTACCAATTTTTTTCATCAAGCATCAAGTAGGCCCTGTTTGGCTTTTTACAGATAAGTGTGCTTATATTAGACATATTATTAGCCGAGCTTGGTGGCGCATGCCTGTAATCCCAGTGGCTTGGGAGGCGGAGGCAAGAGGATTGCAAGTTCGAGACTAGAGGCAGTCTGTGTAACTTAAGCGAGACCCTGTCTCGAAAAGTAAAAAATGGGCTGGGGGTCCAGCTCAGTGGTCCAGCACTTGCAGAGCATGCAAGCGCGAGGCCCTGGGTTCAACCCCCAGTACTGCAAAAAAAAAAAAAGAAAAAGAAAAAGAAAAATATTATTATAGTAGGGCATTGTGGCACATGCCTGTAATCCTAGCATCTTAGGAGGCTAAGGAAGGAGGATCACAAGTTCACGGCCAGAGGCAGCCTATGCAATTTAACAAGACCCTGTCTCAAAATAAAAAATAAAAAAGGCACTTGGGTGCAGCTCAGTGGTAGAGCACTTGCCTGCCATGTGCAAGGCCCTGGGTTTCACCCCAATATTAAAATATATAGTAGACATACATATATATATATATATATATATATATATATATATATAGACACATATAGATATATTATTATACTAGGAAGGAAGACATCAATTAATTCTGGCTATTAGAAGACTTCCTTGTGATAATTTGTTTTCTTAGTACTCTGCATTTTTAAAAATTCAATATAATTGTGCCAGGTATAGTTGCACATGCCTGTGATCCCAGCACTCAGGAAGCTGAGGCAGGAGAATCTCGAGTTTGAGGCCAGCCTGGGCTACATAGTGAAACTCTGTCTCAAAATAACTATATAATTGAATATTTACTACTGTATGCCAGCCACATTTATCTTCTTTATTCCATATATTGAGTTTTAACCTCCCTAACGCAGTTAGGACTGGATAGCTATTTCAGATAGAGAGCTTGGCCCGGGAGGCCTCCACTGGAGTGCTGAAAGACCTGATGCATGGCCTCATCACCTTAATGCTGGATTCTCGGATCGAAGACCTAGAGGAAGGACAACAGGTGATCCGCTCTGTGAACCTCTTGGTGGTGAAGGTTCTGGAGAAGTCAGACCAGACCAACATTCTGAGGTATCTTTGTACTCTCAGCTGTAGAGCCCGAAATAGCCTCTCTTTTGTGTACATGTAGAAATCAGTCACTAATCAGTTGTGACTTTAGGTTTGCCTAATAAGTGGATTAATTACTCTTTGCTTCTGCGTGGATCAAAGGTATTACAACCTGAAACAATAACTAAAACTAAAAACAACTCAATAAGCTGACCAATACCATGAGTTTTCTATAATAGGACCATAAAATGTGCCAGTTACATCTTCTGGTATGTACATTTCAGGAACAACTATCACTTGGATATCAATGGCAATGAAAAATTGAGTGACAAACTTTACCACTTACCAAGTGAGGTGATAAAAGTTTAAATGATTTTTATTTTTTAATAACTGAATGTCAAGTAATCAAAGACAGATCCTGACCCATGCAGTCTCAATTTATTAGATAGACAGAGAATATTCACACTTGGCCTTTCAGATAGTGATTTTAATTAGAATGGAGATTTGAAACTTACTGATACTGTTGTGTTTGTTTTTCCAGTGCTCTACTCGTTTTGCTCCAAGACAGCCTGCTAGCAACAGCCAGTTCTCCCAAATTCTCAGAGCTTGTTATGAAGGTGAGGTTGAAATAATTTCATATATTTTCTTTCAAAAATACAATCACTTCATTAAAGTATAGATAAAAAATTGGAGCTGAGACACTGGCTCAAATCAACCAAGATACATCTGAAAAACTATAATAATTAAGCCAGGCTTGGTATGCCACACCTGTAATCCCAGCACTCAAGAGGTAAAAGCAAGAGGATCATGAGTTTGATGCCAGTCTGGGCTACACAGAGTCAACCTTAATGACAGGAATGGAGTATAGCCCCTGGGACCTCCTTTTGCTGATGTGGCACGACTCAAAACGAGAAGAAATGTAGTGTCTGCAACAATGTGCTCAAACATAAAAAGATCGTGTGAGCCAGGCATGATGGCGCACACGTGTAATCCCAGCAGCTCAGGAGGCGGAGGCAGGAGGATCACAAGTTCAAGACCAGAGGCAGTCTATGTAATTTAGCAAGACCCTGTCTCAAAAAAGTGAAACTATGGGCTGGGGTTGTAGTTCAGTGGTACAGCACTTACAAAACATGAAAGGGTGAGCCCCTGGGTTCAACCCCCAGTACTACAGGAGGAAAAAAAAAAAAAAAAGATCATGTGCATGGCATAGTGTTAGGGAGGTTTCATTCTGTTGTACTTAGGGTCACTAGAGTTAGATCTGACTCAAGGGCACCTAACAACTTGCTACATTGCACAGGTTGCCTGTGGCCTTGAACTTGTGATCCTCCTGCCTCAGATTCCTACGTCCCTGAGATTATAGGTGTGTGCCATGGTGCCTGGCTTATTCTCATTCTTTAGTCACTCCTAATGTTTGTTTCTTTTTTCAATAGTGTCTCTGGAGAATGGTTCGACTATTGCCTGACACCATCAACAGCATTAACCTGGACAGAATCCTTCTGGACATCCACATTTTTATGAAGGTCTTTCCCAAAGAGAAACTAAAGCAATGCAAAAGTGAATTTCCCATAAGGACCCTGAAGACCTTGCTGCACACCTTATACAAATTAAAAGGACCCAAAGTGAGTGAGAACAGCAACTGGTCTATGAGGGTCTTTGCAAGAATCTCATGGGAAGGGCATCACTTCTATCTGAATGTTCATGTCTCCCTCAGATCTTAGACCACCTCACGATGATTGACAACAAGAACGAGTCTGAGCTGGAGGCCCACCTCTGCCGGATGATGAAGCACAGTATGGACCAGACTGGGAGCAAGTCTGAGAAGGAAACAGAAAAGGGAGCTTCTCGAATAGTGAGTGGCATGACTTCCAAGGTGAAGCCTCGTGGATTAGTCTTACCAGTCTCCTGTCTGTGGTGATATAACCATTGTTGTTGTTAGGTGCTGTCGAGTCGGTACCAGACTCAGCGACCCTACATACACACAGGCAAAATACTATTGTCAGTGCTTCTCTGCTATTCATAGGGTTTTCAACCCAGGGCAGATTGATTTTTGGGAGTGGGTTGCTGGGTCCTTCTCCCGAGTCTGTATCTGGTGTTCCCAGGCAGTCTCCCATCCAAGTACTAACCAGGCCCAAGCCTGCTTAGCTTCCAAGATCTGACAGAATTAAACGCCATAGTGCTACAGCTGCCAGTACTATAACTCTACCTACCTTAACACTAAAGAAAATAAAAAGTAATAACCATGTGCTTTTTGATCCCCCAGAAAGGTTTCTGTGTCAATACCCAAGGCACTGGTCACAATTAAATCCACTGTAAGCTCTGCTTTATTGTGGAGGAATGGATCAAGTCCTCCTCCATCAAGCTGAGGTGAAAACCTGAGACTTAGCCAGGTGCCGTGGCACATGCCTGGAAACCCAGCAACTTGAGGCAGGACGGTTGTGAGTTCAAGGTCAGAGGGATGCTGTAACTTAGCCAGACCCTGTCTCAAGATAAAAATAAAAAAGGGGCTGGGGGTCCAGCTCAGTGGCAGAGCTCTTGCAAAGTATGCACAAAGCTCTGGGTTCAGCCTCCTAGTACCACATAAATAAACAAACAAACAATAGCCAGATACTAGAGGCACTGATAACTCAGAATGCTGTGTTCCTGCTGTAGGATCTGTAGCATGAGTGTCTCCTTTACCAGCGGGAACATAACAATAAGGTCCACAATTTTGATATATTTTCTGTTTGTATCCTGCCAGTGGCTCCTAATTAGTAATTCAGTCTAACCAGTCCTTTCTTATGTCTTTCAATTTTTCAGGATGAAAAATCCTCAAAGGCCAAAGTGAATGATTTCTTAGCTGAGATTTTTAAGAAGATTGGCTCTAAAGAAAACACTAAAGAGGTGAGAACATTTAAACCAAATGGGGATCTGCTTTTGTGGAAAAGGAGCACCAGCTTACATCCATCCCCTCATCTTCCTTTTTCTTGTTCACCAGGGGCTAGCAGAACTATATGAATATAAGAAGAAATATTCAGATGCTGACATTGAACCATTTCTGAAAAATTCCTCACAGTTCTTCCAGAGTTATGTTGAAAGAGGCCTTCGGGTGATTGAGATGGAGAGGGAGGGCAAAGGCCGTATTCCCACTTCAACAGGTATGATTTCCTTTTGTAGCTCCATGAATAGGCTCAAAATAGCTGCCAGCTTATAAACTTGACATGTCAAAAACTAAGTTCCTCATATTCCCCCCAAGCCTGCTTTATTTACACTCTTTGTATTGGTTCATGACAATTTTGTCCCTCTGTTGTTGTTAGGTGCCTTTGAATCGGTGTCTGACTCATAGCAACCCTACGTACCACAGGCAAAACAATATTGTTGGTGTTTCTTTGCTATTCATTGAGTTTTCAATGGCTGATTGTTTGCGGGGGAGAGTGGGTTGCCAGGTCCTTCTCCCAAGCCTACAGCACCTGGTGATCCCAGGTGGTCTCCCAGGCCTGATCCTATTTAGCTTCTAAGATCTGATGGGATTGGACACAACAGTGCTATGTCTGCATGCCTTGTCCCTCTAATTTGGTTAAATACAAAGCTGTTGGTCTTTTTTTCCTATCAGGAAGTCTTTTTGGTTCTACCTACAAACTATGTGTGGGATCTACCCACACTTCTCCTTACCTTCATTGTGCTGCCTCTGTTGGAAATAGCATTATTTCTCACCTTGACTACAATAGCACTACCCTCCTACTCTCACCTCTCTATATTCATTTCCACACACAGTTTCAGAATGAAGCTTCTCAGACATGATTCAGAAGCCGGAACTCAATGAGAACAAAAGCCTTCACAAAGGCCTCTGAGACACTGCATTGCCTGATCCCCTAATACCTCTAATACTTCATCTACTACTCTCTAGCCCTGCCAGGCCCATTGCTGTTTCTGGAACATACAGGCATGTGTCTTGGGACTTTGTGCTGGCTCTCTTTTTCTTTTTCTTTCTTTCTTTTTTTTTTTTTTTTTTTTTTGTGCTATGGACTAAACCCACGTCCTTATTCATGGTAAGCATGCACTCTACCACTGATCTCCCAGTCCCTACAATGGCTATTTTTTAGGCATACAGTCTGCTTCCTAAGATAGTCTTGGTTATTTCCCTTTGCTCTTTCAGGTCTTTGTTCAAATACTACAATCTCAATGAGACCTTATTTAAAACTTGCTATTTATTTCTCACCCTGCTATAGCACTTAACACTTCTACCATAAGATATGATATTCTGCCTATTAATTTTTTATCATCTCTCTTTCTGCTACAACTTAAAATCTACAGGGGAAGAATTATTATATGTCTTGATGCCTGACACAAAGTGGGCTCTCAGTAGGTAGTTATTGAATGGGATGAATGAGTGCATGTCCTAAATTCAAGCTGACATGTTACTGTTCCCACAGTGAAAAACCTATCTGAGAATTACTACTTACCGAATCTAGAGATAAAGACACAGGAGTTGTCAGCTAGAGAAAATAGCTGTCATAGCCTTAAACCAAAGACAGGCCCAACTACAAAAGTTCCTCCTCAGAGCAGAGCATATTTGTCCTGTGTTTAGTTTTTTCAAAGTTCAGTGAAGCTCACCTACTATTTCATTCCATAGTTTGCTTGTCAAAGTACCCCTACTTTTCCAGGCACAGTGACACATGCCTGTAATCCCAGCAACTCGGGAGGCAGAGCCAGGAGCATCGCAAGTTTGAAGCCAGAAGCAGCCTGCATACTTAGTGAGACCCTGTCTCAAGATAAAGAAATTTGAAAAGGGGGACTGGGAGTGCAGTTCATAGGTAGAATGCCTGCAAAAATATGTGCAAAGACCTGGGTTAAGCGCCCTAGTACTGCAAGAAAAACAATAACAAAAAAGTATCTCCCCATTGTAGTTTTCAAGGATCTCGGTCAGCATGTATCTTGTTCAGCTGTTCTCTTAACCAGTTGGGTTTTCCTTGTTTTGACTTCTTAAATTAGCCCTCTCTGAGACCTTTAAAACCTTTCCTGAAGGGTAATGAGCAAAATGTCAAATGAGTACGTATAGACATACTGTGGTTTAAGTGATCACAGTAAGGCCTCCTTTCCTTGTTTTTTTTCTGGTGATGTCCAACCTTTGATTGATTTTTTGGCCTAAATAGCACATTTGCTCTAGTTTTGTTGTTGTTGTTGTTGTTTGTTTGTTTTTAGGCACTTGGGGTTTTGGTGTTTTTAGGCAGTCTCACTAATTAGCTCAGGCTGGCCCTGGAACTTGCCGTGTACCCCAGGGTGCCTCTAACTCTCCATCCTCCAGTCTCTGCCTCCAAGTGCTGGGATTACAGGTGTGCACCACTACACTTGGTTCCCCATTGATTACTGTATCAGTTCCTTCCCTGACAGTATTCAAACATCTTTTATTGCTGACTTTCATATTATTCCTCATTCATTTTTTACTTTCTCAAAATACTCTCTTGAGCTTTAAAGAAATCCTTCTTCCCTGTTTTTTCCATTTTATTTTTCTATTTTTTTCTCCTAGTACCTTATCTTTTGGAAAAGTAATAATGCATTTTCATTTAATCAAGTTAGGATTTGTTGTTTGTTCCCTTGCTTTTTGTAATGCTAAGAATCCAACCCAGGGACTCCTTCATGTGAGACAAGAACTCTTTCTCTGAGCTACACACTCAGCCCCAAGTTAGGTATTTTAAATGCCTGCGTTTTATGATTGTTCCCTCTCAGAAATTTAGGAACTGAGATAGATGTTTTTTATTGTTTTGGTTTAGTTTTTGGTTTTCCTCTGTCCTCACAGAATATTGATCTTAGTGATAAAGTTACAGATACTCTAGTGTCCATCTCACTCTCTCTGTCTCTTTTTACCCTTGAGACAGGGTCCTGCTGTGTATCCCAGGCCTGGAACTCACTTTGTAGCCCATGGTGGCCTTGAACTTTTGATCCTCATGCCTCAGCCTCCCGAATCCTGGGATTGCAAGTGTGCACTACCATGCCCAGCTTTTGGTCCCTCTTTAGATGCTTATTGGGCATCTCAGCTTCTCCTTTTCTTCTTGAACACCCTATACCTTTGTGCTCCTTGCTGCCCTTCACAGGTTTAAAGAAAAGCTTTTGCCATTGTGTCACCTAGTCCAAACTTAATCTGATTCTTCCACATATTTAAGGTCCTCAGGTTTTTCAGTTGAGCACTTATATTATACTCAGGAATAGCTTAGGGTTTTTGAATTGCCCACATCAGCCTTATGATTACTGGAATATAACCCCTTGCATAACTACAGTGTAGACAGACAGCCCAATTTACAGTTCACCTTTCTGTGTCAATTCTTGAAGTTCTCAAAAAATTTACCATGTATACTTAAGAATACCATGTGTCACAACTCCAGGTGGATCCTTGTGGAATTTTGAGTTCTCAAGTACCGTGAAGGTGTTCAAGCTGTCAGAAACTTTTGTTTATTTGCTGCTGCCCAAGCCCTATTGTTGTTAGGTGCCGTCAAGTCGGTGTCCTACTCATAGCGACCTTACGTACAACAGATGAAACACTATTGTCATGGTTCTCTGCTATTCATAGGGTTTTCAATGCCTGATTGTTTTTTGGGAGTGGGTTGCTGTGTCCTTCTCCCAAGCCTGTAGCACCTGGTGTTCCTAGGCAGTCTCCTATCCAAGTGCTAACCAAGCCTGACCTTGCTTAGCTTCTGAGATCTGACAGTGCTATGACTGCAGGTCCCCCAGCCCTAGAAGTTCTTAAAGGGTTGGTTTGGTGTTGGATTAACCAAGGAAATCTGGAAGTAGGGTATGTATATATCTGACTATTCTTTCTGTATTTCCTCTTTAGGTATCTCCCCTCAAATGGAGGTCACGTGTGTGCCCACCTCCACAAGCACAGTATCCTCCATAGGTAACACAAATGGAGAAGAGGTGGGACCGTCTGTCTACCTGGAAAGGCTAAAAATCCTCCGACAACGATGTGGTCTGGACAACACAAAGGTACTGCTCCTTTCTTTACAGGTCTAAAGGGCAGTGACAGATAGATCAGGTGGCTTAGCCCTGCTATAGAGCTCCACCTTGCCCAGCTTCCCTTCAGCTTAGGCAGTGTCTCTTCTTCTCTCAATAGCAAGATGACCGACCTCCGCTGACCTCTTTGCTCTCCAAACCAACAATTCCTCCGGTCGCCTCCTCCACAGACATGCTCCACAGCAAGCTCTCCCAGCTGCGGGAGTCACGGGAGCAGCACCAGCATTCGGACCTGGATTCCAACCAGACCCACTCTGCAGGAACCGTGACCACCTCCTCCTCCTCCACAACTAACATTGACGACTTGAAAAAGAGACTGGAGAGAATAAAGAGCAGTCGCAAATGAAGCTGCCCATCCCCCAGCACCCTGCAGCTTTAGTTTACTAAACTAGAAGTCCTGTAGTGTGAAGCGGCTCCTGCAGGCCTAGTGAACACAAACTGGTTATATGTATCAGCCTGCGGCAGGGGAGGAGCTGGAGCGGCCCAAGTCTGTAAGTGCTCTGCTGCTCCTCATCGCCCCCCCAGACAACTGTCTGTGGATTAGGTTAGTGTACAGACTTCTAAACAGCTGCCTCTCAGCTCAGACTAGTTTCCATATCCTTTTTCTTTTTTTTTTTTATTGCTCATTTGTAAAATCGTCCTAATCTTTCCTAGCTTTTAACTATTAGAAACTCTTTAGTAGTTTTCCTTTGAGTTTGTGAGCTCTTCTCCCTATAGTCCTGAAGGGTCACTGTATTCTCTCTGAATGCATGGCATGAGACAACTAATTTAAGAGTCTTTTATAAATAAAGTTTGCATTAACTATACTTGTCTCCCAAGATGCTCCGTATCTGGGAGTGCTGAGCAATTCTGTCACCTGCTTGGGGACTAATTGGGTATTCAGCCAAGTAGAGAAAAGTTCAGAGGAGCTGCCTACAAAGTTCCACCTTTTCTTGGCTCTCACACTTGGGGCTGTCTGTCACTCCTTTGGAATAGGAGGAACCTGCCTTTCCTGCTTTTCATAGGCAGCTCTAAGGGCAGCGGAGAAACCTTATCTGTGTTTTGAACTCTTGGTCATGACTTCTCTCTAATCGTCTTTAATGGTGCCAAGGATCTCTTGGGCATCTTACATTTTGCTGCCCAAACGCATGTGAGACAGCACCCAGGCACTGGCTCAGCTACAGTGGTTCCCACAACCACAACTGGATTTGGGTTCATTTGACTGATAGACCTGGGCAGAGCTTAGCTGTTTCCCGTTTGATTTTCTGAGTTTCTTTTAGTCTACACTAACAGTTGCTTTATATTTGGTCTGAGTGAGGACCAGACTATGAATTGAAGATTTACTTTCAAAATAAATTCCACAGGACCTCCCTCCACAGTCAGGAAAACTCTTCAGGACCAAGAGGTTGTAGATTCTGAGGCTTAGAGCCGTTGCAAAGTTCAAAGGAACTTCTAGCTCACCTTCTACACAACTGCTGATCAAGAAATGAAAGACTGATGGAAAATGAATCCTTTTGTGGTTTTCCATCAAATGAATTTTCTGTTGGTTCCAGTCATCATTTCTAAGTGGCCTCTGTTGTTGTTGTTAGATGCTGTCGAGTCAGTATCTGACTCATAGTGACCCTACGTACAACAGGCAAAACACTATTGTCAGTGCTTCTTTGCTGTTCACAGGATTTTCAATGGCAGATTGATTTTTGGGAGTGGGTTGCCAGGTCTGTCTCCCACGCCTACAGCACCTGGTATTCCCAGGTGGTCTCCCATCCAAGTACTAACCAGGCCTGACCCTGCTTAGCGTCTGAGATCTGACAGGATCAGATAGGCTGCCTGAAATTACCCTGGCTTTTCACCCTTATAGGGGAGCATGGGAATGGGTCAGTATTCACAGCAGAGAAAGTGGAGTTCATTGCTATAAGAGAAGGATATATTTGGAAAGTGGCTGCGCTTGGGTGTCGAATTAGCATAGCTTATTTGAAAATCCCAAGTGAGCAAACCTCAACAACGTTGTTGAGATGTGAGGATTGTTGTTGTTGTTAGGTGTCATCAAGTTGATTCTGACTCATAGCGACCCCATGTACAACAGAATGAAACACTCCCCCACGCCATGCCATGCACATGATCTTTTTAATGTTTAAGCCCATTGTCACAGTCA
The DNA here is from genome assembly GCA_007922755.1 of Pedetes capensis. NCBI lineage: Eukaryota > Metazoa > Chordata > Mammalia > Rodentia > Pedetidae > Pedetes > Pedetes capensis. The sequence continues at coordinate 44,270 of VMDO01006883.1, forward strand.
CAGTGTCAAATCAATCTGGTTGAGAGTCTTCCTTTTTTTCATTGACCTGTCACTTTCCCAAACATGATTTCCTTCTTCAGGGATTGGTCCCACCTGACATGTCCAAAATATATAAGATGCAGTCTAGCCATCCTAGCTTCCAATGAATATCTGATTGCACTTCCTCTAGAACAGATCTTTTGGTTCTTTTGGTAGTCCAATATTTGTCTCCACAACCATAATTCAAAAGCATCAATTCCTCTCCCATCTCCCTTACTCAGTGTCCAGCTTTTACAGCCATATAGTGCAACTGAAGATAACATGACATGAGTCAGGCACACCTTAGTGTTCACTGTGACATCTTTACTTTTCAACACTTTAAAGAGGTCTTTTGCAACAACTTTTCCCAGTGCAATGTGTCTTTTGATTTGTTGATAGCTGCTTCCACGCAAAATCTTGGACAACTTCAATCTTTTCTCCATTTGTCATGAAGTTGCTCATTGACCCAGTCGTAAGGATTGTTGTTTGTTGATGTTGAGGTGCAATCCATACTGAAGGCTGTGTTCTTTGATCTTCATCAGCAAATGTTTCAAATCCTCTTCACTTTCAGCAAGCAGAGTTGTGTCATCTGCATAACGCAGGTTGTTAACAAGTCTTCCTCTAATCATCCTGCATTCTTCTTCATAAAGTCCAGCTTCTCTGATTATTTGCTCAGCATAGAGATTGAATAGGTACGGTAAAAGGACAGAGTTCTGACACACTCCTTTCTCAACTTTAAACCAGGCAGTTTTTCCTTGTTCTGTTCAAAGTGCCTCCTGGTCCATTTACAGATTCTTCACGAATATAGTTAAGTGCTCTAGTATTCCTATTCTTCACAGTGTTATCCATAATTTATTAGGATCCATGTAGTCAAATGCCTTTGCATAATCAATAAAACACATCTTTTTGGTATTCTATGCTTTTAGCTAATATCCACCTGACATCAGGAATGATGTCCCTGGTCTCACACCCTCTTCTCAATCTGGTTTGGTTTTCTGGCAGCTCCCTGTCTATATACTGCTGCAGTCACTTTTGAATGATCTTTAGTAAAATTGTGCTTGTGTGTGATATTAATGATATTCGATAGTTTCCACATTTCAATTGGATCCCCTTTCTTAGGAATAGGCACAAATATGGATCTCTTTCAGTCAGTTGCCCAGGTAGCTGTTTTCCATATCTCTTGACATAAACATGTGAGCACTTCCAATGCTGCATCTATTTGTTGAAACATCTCTATTGGTATTCCATCAATTCCTGGAGGCTTGTGTTTTTCCAATGCCTTCAAGTCAGCTTCCACTTCTTCTACCATTAGTTCCTGATCATATGCAACCTCTTGAAATAGTCATCCACCAGTTCTTTCTGGTATACTGACTGTGTATTCCTTCCATCTTCTTTTCATGTTCCTGCATTGTTTAATATTTTCCCTATAGAATCCTTCACTATTGCCACTTGAGACTTGAATTTTTCTTTCAATTCCTTAAGTTTGAGAAAAACATGTGCTTCCCTTTTGATTTTCTATCTTCAGCTCTTTGCACATATCATTCTATTTGATTTTATCTTCTCCAGCTGCCCTTTGAAATCTTCTGTTTAGTTCCTTAATTTCATCATGTCTTCCTTTTACTTTAGATGGTCGATGTTCAAGGGCAAGTTTCGGAGTCTCTTTTGACATGTAATTTGGTCTTTTTTTCCCATCTTTTTAATAACCTTTTACTTTCCTCATGAATGATGTCTTTGATGTCATGCCACAGCTCATCTGGCCTTCTATCATTAATGTCTAACACATTAAACTTGTTCTTGAGGTGGTCTCTGAACTCAGGTGGGATATACTCAAGGTCATACTTTGGCTTTCATATACTTGTTCTAATTTTCTTCAGTTTCAGTTTGAACCTACATATCAGAAGTTGTTGGTCTGATCCACAATCAGCACCTGGTCTTGTTTTAACTTTTGATATGGAGCTTTTCCATTATCTCTCTTCACAAATATGGTCAGTTTGATTCCTATATGTTGCACCTGGTGAATTCCATATGTATAGTCGCTGTTGATGTTGGTGAAAAATGTATTTCTAATGAAAAGTTCACTGGTCTGAAAAAAAAATCTATCATGTGATCTCCAGCACCTTTTCTGTCACAAAGGCCATATTTTCCAACTACTGAGGCTTTTTCATTTCCAACTTTTGCATTTCAGTCACCAGTAATTATCAGTATATCCTGATTGCATGTTTGATGTATTTCAGATTGTAGAAGCTGGCAAAATATCTTCTCTATCTTCATTTGTACCCTTGCAGTGTGTGCATAAATTTGAATAATAGTTATGTTAACTGGCCTTTCTGGTAGGCATATTCTATCACTCACAGCATCGTACTTCAGGACGAATCTTGAGTTGTCTTTTTTGATGATGAATGCAACCCCATTTCTCTTTAAGTTGTCATCCCCAGCATAGTAGACCATATGATTATGATTCAAAATGGCCATGTCAGTCCATTTTAGCTCACTGATGCCCAAAATATCAATGTTTATATGCTCCATTTCCCTTTTAATGATTTCTAATTTTCCTGGGCCTACAGTTGTAGCACTGTGGCATCCGATCCCATCAGATCTCGGAAGCTAAGCAGGCTCAGGCCTGGTTAGTATTTGGATGAGAGAGCACCTGGGAACACCAGATACTATAGGCTTGGAAGAAGGACCCAACAACCCACTCCCAAAAATCAATCTGCCATTGAAAACTCTATGAATAGCAGAGAAGCACTAACAATAGTGTTTTGCCTGTTGTTCGTAGGGTCATTAGGAGTCCGATAACAGGGAGAAGGACCCAGCAATCCATTCCCAAAAAACAATCAGCCATTGAAAACACTGTGAATATCAGAGAAGCCCTAAATAATTTTTTGCCTGTTGTATGTAGGTTCGCTATGAGTCGGATACTGACACAACAACACCTAACAAGAACAATTTTCCTGGATTCATACTACATACATTCCATGTTCCAGTTATTAATGGATGTTTACAGTTGTTCCTCCTCATTTTGGGATGTGTCACATCAGCAAATGGAGGTCCCTGGGCTTTACTCCATTTCTGTCATTAAGATAGACTCTACTTTGAGGAGGCAACTCTTCCCCGGTTGTCTTTTGAGTGCCTTCCAACCTGGGAGGCTTAATTTCTGGCACTATATCTGACAGTGTTTCTCTGCTATTCATAAAGTTTTCAGTGGCAATAATTATTTCGATGGTGGGCTGCCTGGTCCTACTTCCTAGTCTGTCTTAGTCTGGGAGCTCAGCTGAAACTTGTCCACCGTGGGTGATCCTGCTGGTATCTGTAATACTGGTGGCATAGCTTTCAACATCACAGCAACACACAAGCCCCATAGTATGGCAAACTGACAAGACATGGGAGAGATGTGAGAATGTGTATTGTTCAAAAAGCAGATTCTAAGTATTACAACTCATTTTGTTTCTTTTGTTTTATGGTACTTGGTGGTAAATCCCAGGCCTTCACACATACTTTGCAAATGTTCTACCATTGGGTTGTAGCCTTAGCCCCTCTTTATTTTTTGAGTCAGGGTCTTGCTAAGTTACATAGGCTATCTCTAGCCTTGAACTGGAGATTCTCCTGCCTCTGCCTCCCAACTCACTGGGATTACAGGAATGCACCATGATGCCTGGCTGTTGTTGTTAGGCGCCATTGCGTTGAGTCTGACTCATAGCAACACTATGTACAATGAATGAAGCACACCCCAATACTGTGCTATGCCTGGCATTATGTCAGTGCTTCTCTGCTGTTCAAAGGGTTTTCAATGACTGATTGTTTCAAGATTGTTTTGGGAGTTGCCAGGTCCTTCTTCCATTTTGTGGTGCTGGGGATCAAACCCAGAGGTCAGAGAGTACAGAGCAGCACTCTCAATTGAGTTAAACCACAGCTCCCCTTTCCCTTGGTCTGGTTAATGTTCTCAGTGCCTGAGACACTGCAAGCTCACCAAGGGTATGTACTCCATTTCTATTCTTTCTGGTCAACTAGAACCAAAGAATGAAGCAAGGTACACTGTCCTAATTCTCTGTTCCCTTATGTATCAAAAAGTGAAGAGGAAAGGCTAGGCATGGTGGTGCACACCTGCAATTCCAGCACCCTGGAGCCTAAGGCAGGAGGATTGTGAGTTCAAGGCCAGCCTGGACTATACTGAAGAGAGGTAGAAGGAAAAGGATGAGGGGAGAGGCTTCTTAATTTATTTTATTATTATTATTATTTTTTTTTTTTTTGGCAGTACTAGAGGTTGAACACAGGGACTCCTGCATGCTTCTAAGTACACTCCACCACTGAGCTGCGTCCCTAGCCCATGTTTTACTTTTTGAGACCAGGTCCCACTAAATTACTCAGGGTGCCTCTGGCCTCAAACTTGTGATCCTACCTCTGCCTCCCAAGCTGCTGTGATTACAGGTGTGTGCCACCATGCCTGATAGCTCCTTCCACTTTGAAACCGTGCATGTTAGTTGAAGATCCTCAGCTGAGAATTAGAACCACGTGGCACCTATGCTGCACTTCCCTACATTATACCCAAGGCAGACACTGATTCACCCTCCCTTGGAGCTCTCAAGAATGAGTCTTCTCAACAGATTCCTCCAGATAGTATCAGCTCATGAGCATTCAGCAGATAGAGTTTCAGTTGCCACTCTTATCGCATACATTGTAGGCTTCGTCATAATGTCCCTAGTAGGAGTTGAGCCATAGTGCTGTACAGTTTAGGAATAGTCAGGCTTTGCAGATGGACAACAATGGGTCACAGCTGTGCTCCATCCCACACTAGTGGCTTCTGCCAACAGTAACCTTGAAGAATGTGCTGGAACAGAGCATCTGCAAGGTCCTATGGCTCATGATTTTTACTTATTTATTTAGTTTGCACTTCTGGGGGTTGAACCCAGGGCCTCATGCTTGCATGTTTTTTAAGTGCTGTACCACTGAGCTGCACCCTTAGTGTTTTTTGTTTTTTGTTTTTTGTTTTTTACTTTTTTAGACAGGGTTTTGCTAAATTACGCAAACTGCCTCTGGTCTTGAATTTACAATCCTTCTACCTCTGTCCCTGGAGTTGCTGGGATTACAGGCATGCTCCACTGCACTGGCTGGCCCATAAACTTGTTTAGATCCTTTATAAATCCATTTAAATACCCCTCTAGGCTCTATTTCCTTGAAAAACAAATGTCTCTCATCTGATAAGCAGTGTGAGAATTCTGAAGGAAAAGCCCCTGATGTGCTATTTGTGGGAAATGGAAGAGGGAGCAGGTAAATGGCAGCAGAACTTTGAATGTGCCAAGCCAGATACGCAGGCCAGTTTCCAGGCAGTAGTAGTACAAGTGGCAGTGACTTATGGAAAGTGTACTAGGCAGTGGGCAGTGTGCTGAGTACACTACATAAGTCATTTAATCCTTATACCCGTATGTCATTATGTATGTCCCTTTAAGATATAAAGAAACTGAGGCTTGGGGAGATCAGATGACTTGACCATGGTTATCCCCTCTAAATTGTAGCCAGATTGTGAACCCTGGCTGTCGTGGTAGGGGCTTACGCTCCTAAACCACTGTTATAGTATTCTTGAATGAACATATTTTAAACACTGAGCCTCTTGGTAACATAAATCTGCAATTTTAATGACAAGATGAAGTATGTAGAATCTTGCTCGGCAAGTCTGATGTAAAGAGAGGGACATATCTACTTACCCCTCACTCCACCTATCCTCCTGCCTTTCCTCTGGTCCTTGGATAAGTTCTTTACAGCCCTGACAAAGCCACCTAACGCACAGGCCTGTCTTCTGATTGTGATTATGTCTGATTATGTCTCAAGTCCTACTTTGACTTTTCTTAGTGGTGTAACTTGGAACAAGCTACTTCTCTACATCTGCTTCCTCACCTACCTCTTCTGAGGGCTCCTGGGGTAGGGATAGTACCTATCCATTGTGAGGATTAAATGAGGTAACCCATTAAAGCTTAGGGTGTGAAATGTTTTAAATGCGTGTAAATTCAGCCTGCCCAGCCCTCTCAGCTGGCCCTCTTCTGGAGATGATGGGCTCTTTGAAGTCCTGTTCATCCAGCAGCTCTACTGGCTCTTCCTGAGCCCCTGAACAGCACTGGGAGCATGGAGGCTCACTGACAGAGTCACTTTTATTGGGAACTATTGTCATAGAAATAAGCCACAAAAATAGTTCTTTCACGAGCTTGGTTCTTGTGATTTTGCAGTGAGGAGCGACAGTGTGAATGGCTTCTACCCAAACTGCTCGGTGATCTTCTGTATCCATTTCTTCAGGCGGAAGACGTGTGTGTAGAAACCATACTTCCCATTCCGGTCACAGCCTTCACCCCATGAGACGATGCCCATTTGGTACCAGCGGCTGTTATAGGGGCTCTGATGAAGAAAGATGGGGTTTCCAATAGAGTCAAGTCCAAAGTAGTGTCAGTATTAACCCTGCCAGGCCGACTCTGAACACTGGGCTTCCTCCTCCCCAACCTTCCACCCACCTGGAAGACCTACCCAGCCCCTTGGTCTTTAGAGGACCTTACCTTCATGACAAAGGGTCCCCCACTGTCACCTTCACAAGCATCCCCTCGCTTGCCTTCACCAATCTTGTAACCTTCAGAGAGAACAACAGGTTCAGGAGCCATAGCCTGCAAGCACCCACTTGATGTCACTCCTGACCTCTTCATTTCCTCACCCTGCATAGCCAATCCTTAAAGCAATTTTGGTGGCTCTACTGTCAATATGCCAAATTTAACCTCTTCTCACCATTTCCATCCCTGGCCAAGTCACATACACTCCTCCCTGCACCATACCAGTTCCCTAATTGTACTCTGTGCACATCCACCCAACAGGGAGAATGACTTTTGATTTTTTGAAACAGGGTCTCACTGTGTAGCCCCAGCTGGCCAGGAACTTGCCATATATTCCAGGCTGGCCTCGAACTTGTAGTGATCTTCCTACCTCAGCATCCCGAGTTGCTGAGATTGACTTTAGTTTCTTCTTTTTATTTTTTGTGGTGCTGAGCTGCACTCCCAGGCCCTTTTTTTATCTTTTTTTGTTGTTGTTGTTCGGTACTGGGGGTTGAACCCAGGGCCTTGCGCGTGCATGCTCTGCAAGTGCTGTACCACTGAGCTGCCCCCCCAGCCCAGTTTTTTACTGTTTGAGACAGGGTCTCACTAAGTTACACAGACTGCCTCTGGTCTCGAACCTGGTATCCTCCTGCCTCCGCCTCCCGAGCCGCTTGGGATTACAGGCGTACACCACCATGCCTGGCTTTATTTTTTATCTTGAGACAGGGTCCCACTAAATTAAGCTGGCTGCAGCCTCGAACTCACAGTCTTCCTCCCTCCACCTTCGGAGTCACTTTATAGGGGTGTGTCACTGCACCAAGCTTGAGAATGACTTTTTAAAACCAAGTTAGCTTTATAGGAAACTGAGGATGATGACAGTCCCCCTATCCAGAACTCCACACATATCCTTCTCAATCAGAACAATGTGGACAACCACAACAAAAACTACACAAAAACCACACCTTCAACATTTGGGTGTTTGAGAATACCCAAACTTCAAATTAACTTGGTGTATTTAGTTGTACAATACTAACAGGTCTGTAGGAATGAGGATGGAAAAATACATCTGCTTGACAGAAGCAAGTAGAATTGAATTAGGTATCTCGTAAATAGCCCCAAATCTACAAATAAACAGATGAAAACTAAATATATGCATCGAAAGAAACAAAAGTAAAAAGACCTTGCCTAATAAAACTCACCGCCAAAATGCAGCTACAAAACAGAACTGTGTCTGAATTAAATATCCCCAAGTGAACCTGAACATGTGAAAAACCAACTCAAATCTAAAAATTAAAACTAAATGGGCAAAACAATGGGAGGAAATAAAGCATAAAGTGGTCTAAATGGCCAGGCATAGTGGCACACACCTGTAATCCCAGCTACTAAGGAGGCTAAGGCAGGAAAACTAAAGAGTTTAAGGCCAGCCTGGGCTACGTAGCAAGACACACACACGGTGATTGAAATGGAACTCAGGCAAAAGAAGAAATTTGAGTCCTTGAAGGAAAATAAAATAATGGGACAGAATTAATATTTAGAATACAACCCAAGAAAACTTTGCAGAAATAGAAAACATTAAATGTACATATTGAAAGGACCCACTGAGGAAGTGGTAAAATTGACCTGAGGCAATCAGCTCTGAAACGTATCCTAATAAAACCGTGAGGCTTCAAAATGAAGTGAAAATCCTCACAGACTCTAGGGTAAAAGAAATACTGGCATCAGATTTTTCCAAAATAACATGCAAAGCAAAGCAACAACAACGCCATGTTTTTTTAAAAATTCAAAGAAAGAAAATGTAAACCATGGAAAATGTCAACTGGTGTCAAGTCAAAAGAGTTATGGTATATATGTGTATATATATACACATATGTATATATGTATATATGTGTATATATATATGTATGTATATAAATACATATGTATATATAGCCTGCAGCTATAGCCCTGTGGCATCCGATCCCGTCAGATCTCGGAAGCTAAGCAGGATCGGCCTGGTTAGTACCTGGATGGGAGACCGCCTGGGAACACCAGAAGCTGTAGGCTTGGGAGAAGGACCTGGCAACCCCCTCCCAAAAATCAACCTGCCATTGAAAACCCTATGAACAGCAGAGAAGCACTGACAATAGTGTTTCCCCTGTGGTACAGAGGGTCGCTATGAGTTGGATACCGACTCCACGGCACCTAACAACAACAACAATGTATATATGTGTGTGTGTGTGTATACACATATATACATATACATATATATGTAAATTCCACATCCTGTGGCCTTTCTTGAAGAATCTACTGATAGACAAGCTTCATCCAACCACAAGATAAGTGACCTAGCCTCAGTGAAATGACTAATCAACTGTTATAACAGGTAGCAATTATGCAACTAAAAATATGAAAGCTAAAGCTGGGAATAAGGGTGCATCGCTGTAATCCTAGGAAGGCTGAGGCAGTAAGATCACAAGTTCAAGGCCAGCCTAGGCTACATAGCAAGACCCTGCCTCAAGAAAGAGGGGGGCAGAGAAAGAGGTAAAGTGAAGTAAGCTTGCTGATGTTTGTGCAGCCAATAGATGGAAATTAAAAAGCATAATTAAAAGGCTATGTAAAGCCGGGCAGTGGCTCACACCTGTAATCCCAGTGACTCTGGAGGCAGAGGCAAGAAGGCTCACAGATTCAAACCTGCATAACTTAGTGAGACTCTGTCTCAAAATAAATTTAAAAAATGGGATGGGGTGCAGCTCAGTGGTACAGCACTTGCAGAGCATGCAAGCGCAAAGTCCGAGATTCAACCCCCTAGTACCACACACACAAAAAGTCTATATAAGAAAATAAAATGCAGACACTAAGGAAGGAAAATCACTTTGAGAGGAATGCGGAGCAATTAGAGGCCAGCCTGAACAACATAGCAAAAGGGAAGGAAAGAACGAATGAATGAAGGGTGTTTTGAAAAGGTGCAAGTACAAAGGTAATCACTAAAACAAAATCCAAACTTTCTCAAAGCTTTTTTCACAGTACTTGGGGGTTGAATTCAGTGCTTCGCACATATTTGAAAGCACTCTTCCACTGAGACGCACCCACAGCCACTTTTTTATGTTTTATCTTGAGACAGGGTCTCACTAAATTACACAGAGTGGCTCTAGCCTTGAACTTGCAGTCCTCCTGCCTCTGCCTTCCAAAGTCGCTGGGATTACAGCCATGCACCACATCTGGCAACATATAAAAAATTTTAAAGCAAAGGTCACACAGGGGATAACAAAAACCCAGCAAATAAATCACTGCACACAATAATTACAAAATAAGGAGAGTTAACATTAATTCTATTAAAAAATATGAATAAGCCAGGCGTGGTGGCACACACCTGTAATCCAGGGACTCAGGAGGCAGAAGCAAGAGGGTCACAAATTCAAGACCAGAGGCAATCTGCATAATTTAGAGAGACCTTGTCTCAAAAAAATGAAAATGAAAAAAATGGGCTGGGGGTGCAGCTTAGTGGTCCAGCACTTGCAAAGCATGCAAGTGTGAGGCCCTGGGTTCAACCCCAGTATCGAAAAAAAAAAAAAAACCCACAGATACATTAATAGATGATTTTTTTCTGGATGCTAGGAATCAAACCCAGAGCGTCATGCATGCTAAAATGCACAAACTACCACTGAGCTGCTCCTCCAGCCCCTTTTTGTGTTTTGAGACAGGGTCTCAGTAATTTACACGGGCTGCTTCTGGCCTTGAACTTGAAATCCTTCTTCCTCAGCTTTCTAAGTTTCTGGGATTATAGACTGGTGCCATAGTGCCTGACCTTTTTTTTTTCCTTGAGACAGGGTATTCCTATGTAACTCAGGTTAGCCTAGAACTCACTATGTAGCCCAGACTGGCACTGAATTCACAATCCTCCTGCCTCCTCCTCCCAAGTGCTGGGATTACAGGCTTCACCACTGCAACTGGCTCCAATAATAGGCTTTTTTAATTTTTTTTTTTTTTTTTTTTTGCGGTACTGGGAGTTGAATCCAGGGCCTCATGCTTGCATGCTTTGCAAGTGCTGGACCATTGAGCTGCACGCCCAGCCCATTTTTTTTTAACTTTTTGAGAGAGGGTCTTGCTAAACTGCACAGACTGCCTCTGATCTGGAACTTGCGATCCTCCTGCCTCTGCCTCCCAAGTTGCTGTGATTACAGGTATGGGCCACCATGCCTGGCCAATAATAGGTTTTAACACACCAAACAGTGCAAAGCAAATCAAGTGAACTTAAATAAGGACATAAATGACCTAAACAAGAAGTAGCAAAGTATATTAATGTTGTTGTTATTAACAGACATCAAGTTTTACACATAACTAATAGAGAAAACATCTTCTTAAAGAATGCATGTAACATGCACAGAAATTGATTGAACATCATGCTCTCTTTTTAAAAAATTAGTTTTAGCCAGGCATGGTGACACATGCCTGTAATCCCAGCACCTGTGAGGCTGAAGCAGAAGGACTGATGCAAGTTCGAGGCCAGCCTTGTCTACATAGTGAGTTCCAGGACAGTCAGGGTTACACAGTAAGACTCTGCCTCAAAAAAACAGAAAAAATGAAAAAATTAATTCTGTAATGCGGAAATATTACAAACAATTACTCTCATTGCAATGTAGCAAAACTCAAAATTATTAATAAATCAAAATACAAAGAGCCTTCAAATCCTGAAATTTAAAAAAAACATTTATTAGCTGGGCTGGGAATGTAGTTGAGTGCTTGCTTGGCATGCATGAAGCCCTGAGTTCCATCCTCAGCACCACAGGAATAATAAAGTTAAAAAATAAAAATAAACCATGCAGCTGGCACACACTTAAAATCCCAGCACTCAGGATGCTCGGGCAGAAAGATCTCAAGTTTGAAGCCAGCCTGGGCTACACAGGGAGACACAGTCTCAAAAATAAATAAATAATAAAATTAAAAATATAACCCTGGCTAAAGGCAGCCTGTGCTAACTTAGTAAGACCCAGTCTCAAAGTAAAAAGTTAAAAGAAAGGAGGGCCTGGAGGTGCAGCTCAGTGATAAGAGCATTTGTAAAGTATATGCAAGGCCCTGGGTTCAGCTCCCAAAAAAACACAAAAAAACTGACAACCTGGTGCCATGGCACACACCTGTAATCCACAGCTACTTGAGAGGCTGGGGCAGGAGGATTTCAGGTTCGAGGCTAGAGGCAGCTTTTTCAATTTAATGATACCCTGTCTCTAAATAAATAAATAGATAAAGCTGGGAGGCTGAGATAGGATTGACTCTAGCTCATGATTAGCCTGGTCTACCCAGTTCTAGGCCACCCTGGGGTACACAGAGACTGTCTGAAAAATACCAAAAATAAATAGCCAGGCCCCATGGTGCAAGCCTGTAATCCCAGTAATTTGGGAGATTGAGGCAGGAGGACCTTGAGTTCAAGGCCATAGGCACCCTGTACAACTTAATGAGACCTATGTCACAAAATTAAAAATTAAAAACAGGGACTCTGGGTGCAGCTCAGTGGAGCGACCTGGGTTCAATCCCCCAGCACCACAAAAACTACTTAATTTAATAAAAAAGGGGGCTGGGGGTGCAACTCAGTGGTAAGAGTGCTTGCCTAGCATGCACAAAGCCCTGGATTCAACACCCAGCACTGCAAAAATAATGAAAAGATAAAGACCATCTATCAAACAAATCTTGAGTGAGAGAGGAGTACAAACAAATTAGAATTTTTTAAAAATACAGATGAAAACTAGGTGTGGTGGCACACACCTGTAATCCCAGCATTTGGGAGGTGGAGGCAGAAGGATTGCAAGTTTGAGGATTGCAAGTGTGGGTCGATGTGGGCTATATAGCAAGACTCTACCTTTAAATACATACATACATATATATACATACATATAAACATGTATATACAGAGAGAGAGAGAGAGAGAGAGAAATGCATAGCCCTACTCAATAAATATGAAAAGTTAAAAAGAAAAAAACTAAATTGTCAGTTTAAAAGGCCAGAAACTGCCAGACCTGGTTGCACACCGGTAATCCCAGCTTTGGGAGGTCGAGGGAGGAGGATCACAAGTTCCAGGCCAGTCTGGGATACATAATGAGGTTTAAAAATTAATTAGGGGCTAAGGGTGTGGCTCAGTGGTGGAGCGCTTGCTTAGCATGCACAAGGCCCTGCCTTCAACCCCCCAGTACTGCAAAGAAAAAAAAAGGAAAAAAGAAAAGTTACTGAATAGAAAAATGATAGGTCTAATCACTTAACATGGGAGAGGGACGTGGCAATCCACTCCCGAGGCAATCCTGAAAACAGCCATTGAAAACCCTAAAGGGTCGCTATGAGTCAGACATGACTACACGGCACCTAACAACAACAACAACAAATCACTTAACACATTAAATTCTTAGATATTATTTGCTAATCCAGAAACATACAATAGTAGACTTGAACAAATGAGACGACTTATTTATTTTTTTGCAATGCTGGGGGTGAGGAGACAATTCTTTGTCTTCGGATGGAATGAACCAACATCAAAAATATGGCAATTTTCCCTAACTTAATTTACAGATGTAACACAATCCCAACAGACATACTAATAAGCTTTTTTATAGAACTAAGAAGTTGATATTAAATTCAGCTACTAAAATGGGTATGAATTCATGTGGAAAAAACAAGCAAAATTGCCAGGAAAACACTGGAAAAGAATAAGACGACTAGCACTACCAGATATTGAACATACTTGAAAGCCTCTCAAATTCAAACAATGGGGACAGCTAGGGGTGTGGCTTAGTGATAGAAGATTTATCTAGCATGATCCTAGGTTCAGTCCCCATCACCATAAAAAACAAGGAAAAAACCCTAAAAACAAAAAGTGACAAACAATGTGGTGCCACGGCAGGGTTAGATAACAGTAGGACTGAACAGAATGTCTAAGTATACTCAAACACACATAGGTGGTAAGAGTGCTTGCCTAGAATGCACAAAGCCCTGGATTCAACACCTGGCACTGCAAAAATAACAAAAAAAATAAAGACCATCTATCAAACAACTCTTGAGTGGAAGAGGAAACCTAGAAAGTGACAAGGAAGAAATCTCAAATCACTGGGGCAGAGGTAGAGTTTTCAGTAAATGATGTAGGGACAACTGGCTAGTCATTTGGAAAAGATAACTTAGATCCATATCTCACACCTACACAAAAACTCTCAGTCAGGCACCAAAGTGGCAAATGCCTATAATTCCAGTGATTTGGGAGGCTGAGGCTAGAGGATCACAGGTTTAAGCCCAGAGGCAGCCTGTGTAACTTAGCAAGAATTCATCTAAAAATTAAAAAATTTAAATGGGGCTGGGGGCGGAACTCAGCGGTAGAGAGCACTTGCTTAGCATGCATGAGGCTCTGGGTTCAACTCCCTAGTAATGGGGTTAAAAAAAAGACAATGAACTCTGAATGAGTCAAAGATCTAAATGCAGGGAAAAATAAAACCAGATACTAGAAGGAAACATGAGTTAACTTCTCTATGTCTTGGTGTAAGGAAAGGTTATTTTTGTTTGTTTACTTATTGGGTTGCTGGGGATCAAACCCAGGGCCTCCAGAATGCTAGGAAAGCAGTCTACTGCCAAGCTACAACCCCAGCCACCAAATTTTTCTAAATTGTATGGAAAAGAATATGTTTAAAAAAAAAAACCTGACAAACCAGGAGAAAATATTTGCAATATATATCACAAATAAAGGCCTACTGTTACTAATATATGAAGAAGTCTTAAAAATTGATGGAAAGAAAAAAATGGGCAAAAAAAAAAAATAATGAAGAAACAACTCACAAAAATTGCTATTAAAATAGGTTGAGGATGTAGCTTAGTGGTAGAGTGCTTGGCTAGCATGTGCAAGGCCCTGGGGTCCATCTCCAGCACTAAAAAATAAACTATCAATTTTCGAGGTGTGGTGGCACACAGGGCTGGGATTTAGCTCAGTTGGTAGAGCATTGAGCTGCAGTCTCTGAGGTCCCGAGTTCAATTCCCAGCACCGCAAAAATGGGAGAAGGACCTGGCAATCCACTCCCAAGGCAGTCCCGAAACAGTAAGCCATTGAAAACCCCATAAGGGTCGCTATGAGTCGGATACCGACTCGACGGACCTAACAGCAACAGCAGGTGGCACACAACTCTAATCCCAGCGCTTGGGAAGTGGAAGGAGGCGTATAGTGAGTTCAAGATCAGTCTGAGCTACACCGTGATACTGTGTCTCAGAAAACAGCTGGATGTAGCAGTACATGCCTGTAATCCCAGCAACTCTGGAAGCAAGGGCAGGAGGATTGTGAGTTCGACATCAGAGGCAGCCTGCATAATTTAGCAAGAGTGTCTCAAAATAAAAAATTAAAAATGGGCCGGGGGTGCAGCCCAGTGGTAGAGCACCTGCAAAATATGTGTGAGGCCCTAGGTTCAACCCTCAAATACTACAAAAAAAAAAAAAGAAAGAATGAATGAATGAATAAAGAAAGAAAGAAAGAAAGAGAAAGATGAATACAAGAAAGAACTCAAAGAATGACAGGGACATCTCTAAAAGTCACAGAAGCCAGCTTGAAGCCACAGCCCAAACTAGAGATAGTTTGAGCACTAAAATAAATAATGATAGGTTACACAAGGGCCTGAGTTCACTGCCCAGCACCCAAAATAAATATTTTTTTTAAATAATGAAAGAAAGGAAAGCTCTTCCTTACAGTAAAAAAATATAAATGTAGAAAGAATGACAGAATTAGAAAATTATTATCTGGTAGCCTCCATGGTTGGGAGAAGGATTTGATGAGATGTAGAATACAAAGCATTGAAGTGTCTCCCCATAGTTTATTTCCCTTACTTGCAAAAGGAAAGCAGAATTTTACAGCAAGAGACCTGGCAAACACAACTGTAGAGAAGAAGCCAAGTTACTCTCACCCATTATGAGACAAACTGACAACCTTCAAGGTTAGTGGGACTGAGAAGGACATGCACGACATCACTGAGCCTGGATCTGACAGGAAGAGACTTCAGACACCCCCACTGAGGGTCAGTATACAAGCTGGACTGTCCTCGTCAGGTGTGTTAAGGTCAAGGAAGACAGGAAAGACGCAACAGAAAAGGCTGTGTGTCCTGAGTTGAATCCTGGATAAGAAAATCATTGGGGTTTTTTTTCTTCTTCTTCTTTTGCTATAAAGGACATGAGTAGGATAGGTGGGAAGTTTTCAATAAAGTCTACAGATTAGATAATAGTACTGTATCATTGGCCTGCAGATAACCCTGTGGCATCCGATCCCATCACATCTCGGAAGCTAAGCAGGGTCGGGCCTGGTTAGTACTTGTATGGGAGACCGCCTGGGAACACCAGATACTGCAGGCTTGGGAGAAGGACCTGACAACCCACCCGCTCCCAATAATCAATCTGCCATTGAAAACCCTATGAACAGCAGAGAAGCACTGACAATAGTGTTTCGCCTGTTGTATGTAGGGTCGCTATGAGTCGGATACTGACTCGACAGCACCTAACAACAACAACAACAACAACTGTATCATTATTGCTTTCCTGGTTTACATAATGGTAATGTGAGGCTGGAGGTACAGTGGTGGAGCACTTGTTTAACATGATCGAGGCCTGGGGTTCAACCCCTAATACTGCAAATAATAATAATAAATAAAAATTTTATAAAATACTCAGAGAACATTCTTGGTTTTCTTTTTTAAATACTCAAATATTGCCAGGTGTGATGGTACATACCTATAATCCCAGCAACTCAGGAGGCAGAGGCAGAAGATTGCATGTTTGAGGCCAGAGGCAGCCTGTATGACTCAGTGAGACCCTGTCTTAAGATAAAAAGATAAAAAATGGGTTGGGGGTGCAACCCAGTGGTAGAGCACTTGGAAAGTATGTGCAAGGCCCTGGGTTTAAACCCCAAGTATCACGAAAAAAAGGTATAAATACTCAAGTATTCATGGGTGAAAAGGAACCACTGTGCAACCTACCCTCAAACAGTGTGTATATACACAAATACATGTATACACACAGAGAGAGCAAGAGCAAGAGCGACAGAGTGAGAGCAAGAGCAAGAAAGATCGAGAGAGAGACAGAGAGAGAGAGAGAGAGAGAGAGAGAGAGAGAGAAGGGGGGTTATCCAGATGTTGCTGTAAGGGAATTTTTTGTACTATTTTTTGCAACTTTTTTGTGAGTCTGAAATGACACCAACATTTTTAAAAATTTAAAAAAAGACAGATCTTTTATTCATCTGCCTCAACTCCCCAACTTCTCATCTTGCTCAATAAAAGTTGAAGTCCTTCAGGGTGCTAAGGGAAGTGCCTGTTCTCTGCCTGCCCCCTCCCTCCCCTCAGCCCCTGCTGCTCTTGCTGGTTTTACTGCACTCAGGCCCCACAGGCTTCCCTGCTGTTCCTCAGACCTGCTGAACATGCTTGGGTCCCTACTGCATACGCTTGAATGTTGCCTGGAACATAGTAAGCCCTTGGTAATACTTGAATGATTGAATGAATGGCTTTTCCCCACCCAGGACCTCTTGGTTCTGAGCTTAGGTATGGTGAACACACAATTGACTCCATACTTTATACACACTATCTTGTGTAACCCTCCCACAACCTTACAGCATGGAGACTTTTATCTCCCTTTTACTGAGGAAGAAACAGCCTCCAAGAGGTTCAGCCACTTGCCTAAAGTCATCTTGCTTGCAAGTGCGTACAGCCAGGTGCCCAGGTTTATTCCTGTAATACGGCTCGCCTGCCAGCCCCACTCCCTGCTGTTCCCCCAAGACTTGCCAGCACAGAACATGTTGTCAGTGATGCGGATCCGGGTAGAGGCCTTGCACACCGGCCGCTCCACGATGGGCAGGTTCACCACCTGCAAGACGCTGGGCTGCACCTCGCTAATGCTGGTTTTCCAGGTCTCTCTCAGGTTGCCCCAGCCTGTCACTCGCCCTTTGTACCCAGCCTGAAGCAATCTTTGGGAAAAGGAGAAAAACCTAGTGAGAACCCACCCCTCCAGGAGCCTCCTGGCCCCGATGCCAGTCCCTAGACACCAAAATCTAAAGCACCAGCACAGTCAAGTGACTGTGTAAGTGGAGACAGGCACGGGAGACCCCACCAGCTGAGGGCTAGGCCTCCACTGGACTCGGAATTCACCACAGGACAGACCTTGGAGAGGCCTGATGACTCCTGCATCTGTTCCGTGGGCAGCCTTTGTACGAACATGGCATGGAGGCAGAAGCTTAGACCTGGACCAACATTCTCTAGCAAGGACTGACCCTGCAGAGGGATGCTCTTGGCCATGGCCCCCCTCCTCCACAAACAAAGTTTTTGACATTAGTGTACCCTTTCTTGGTTCCTCTAGTGGGGCTGAATTTGGGAGGTTGAGCCCTCCCCACTGAGAGTGGGGGGCCAAGCAGTCCACCAAGCCAGGCCACCCAGAGCTCCGTTTCCTCCCTCATTCCTTGGCCTCTGTCGTTTGCTGGCTTCCTCTTCCTTCCGCAGTGGGAAGGATTTTACTGATTTCTTCTCGAACAGAGGTCGCAGGCCACAGTCTGCAGAACAGGCCAGGTGGTAAAGGGCGGATCCCCGTCACCAGTCTGGCCTCCTGGAAAATCACCCTGGGGCTGGGGCAAGGAGGAGGGGGCCTGCCTCCTTATCTTCCTGGTCGTTGGAAACTGGCCTCGGTGGGTAGACTACAGGAGGGCTGGCTAGGAGTCTGGGCTGCTCTGATTTCCTCCTCTTAATAAACACAAACCCTTGTTTCTAAAAAATGAAATAAAATACCAGCGCAGAAAATGATGTTTGAATTCATTCCACAAAACTGAGACCTGGCAAAGGGGAAGGGAATTCTGCCAGGCCCCCGCAGCATCTGAGTTGGGTCAGAACTCGGCCTGCACTGGCTGCGCTCACCTGGTTGCCGTCTGCTTGTCAGGCAGGCACACGGGGCGAATGTGGTCACTGAAAACAATGGGCTTCTTGAGCTTCAGCAGGGCAATATCCCGGTCCAGGTTCTCCCGCCAGTTGTACCGGGGGTGGATGTAGATCTTCTCCAGCATGGAGATCTTTTCCACGTTCCGCTCGTACCTGCACAGACACCAGAAGAGACAGAGAGGCTGCAGCCCCACCCCGTGAGGGGCGGCCAGCTCCCTGAGGAAGGAAGCTGCCTGCCTTGGGGTCTGGAGGCAGGGTGACCAGTGACCATCAGGGAGGGGACAGGGCTAGCTCATTAGTGGCAGCTTCTTCCCATGGCGAAGCCATGCTAGAGTTTGGAGGCAGGCCAGGCAGACAGGGACAGACATAGCCGCGCACACTTGTCAAAAACTCACTATTTAAAGAGGCTCCCACCTGGGCCTCTTCCTGGTGTCTGGAGACACGCAAGGACTTCGTGTTCTGTCCTTAGCTCCAAGCCTTGGCCAGGACATGGCCACATGGACTTTCCCAGTGGGGGCTGCTAGGATGTCATGTTGTGGGGTCCCACCCCAGCACCACCAGAGATCCCCCCAGGGGTGCCAGCTCCCTACCTGGTGCGGGAGTGCTTGCCAATGCGCACTAGAAGGTCATTCTCAGTGAAGTTCTTGTCCCAGGGTGGATACAGGAGGCAGTGGGCAGCTGTGAGGACCCAGCGGTCACTGATGAGGCTGGCCCCACACAGCAGCTCCTGAGGACTCTTTCGGAAAAGCATCACCTGCCTGGGAGGGGGAGCAGGAGGCATTAGGAGATGGGATCCTGCCCTTCTCCAGCCCTAGAAGCAGAAATAAGTCCCAGATTATAAACTAGCTGGACAGGGCTGCCTTCTGGGCTCAGATCCCAGTCTGACCCCGCCGCTCTGGGGCACTGGAGTCCCCTGGGATGTTACAGGTCACCTTGCGGTTTTGGCACCCCTCCCCAGTCTCCTCCAATTTAGCATTCACATGGCACAGCACAGCTCTGGGGATAGAAGAACTGGATTCAAGTTCTGACTCCCCAGTGCATTAGCCATGGGGCTGGCCTGGGCCTCAGCGAGTCAGGAGAAATAAGAGCCAATCACACACGGCTGCTGTGAGGATAATGCGACGTCCATGCTTAGCTCCTATCATCTGTGGCGCTCGAGGAGCCCATCAGCTCAGAGACGTCAGTCAAGGGCTGCAGGTGCCTCAGGGAGCAGCTGCCCCGGCCAGGGGGAGTGAAAGGCAGCGGGGTTATCCAGGACGCACCAGGGTGCGATGCCGACCTCCGCGTCCCAGCCATCCACGATGCGCCCGTCGATGTAAGACTCAAGAAGCTCCGCTTCCGTTTTGTCTTTTATTGATTTCTTCTCGAACAGAGGTCGCAGGCCACAGTCTGCAGAACAAGCCAGGTGGTAAAGGGCGGATCCCGGTCACCAGTCTCACCTGCCTCCCGGCGGATGCCTCACCTGCCTCCCCAGCGCCGAAGGTCCTCTCGTCGAAGAAGGTCTGGAACTCCTCCGCGGTGGTGCGGCCCCCGATGCCCACGTCCTCATCCTCGTCCTGCAGGCCTCCGGCCTCGTCTTCCAGCGCCTCCTCTGTAGACACCAGGCACTGACTGGAGCTCAGCTGGGCCATTCCCACCCGCGCCCCAGACCTTCCAAAGCCCCTGCCCGTCTTAGAGGACATTTCGTGCTGGTTAAGAGCGCACAAGCGAGGCGGGCGCGGTGGCGCACGCCTGTAATCCCAGAGATTTGGGAGGCGGAGGCAGGAGAATCGCAAGTTCGAGACCAGATCCAGTCTGCATAATTTAGCGAGACGCTGTCTAAAAAAAAAGTAAAAAAAAAAAAAAAAAGGCGGGGGGGGCAGCCCAGTGGTCCAGCACTTGCAGAGCATGCAGGCGCAAGGCCCTGGGTTCAACCCCCAGTACCAAAAAAAAAAAAAAAAAACGCACACGCACGTGGGTTATCAGGTAACAATCTCGCAGGGCCTCAGTTTACTGATCTGTAGGATGGAAACGACCTACTCCCAACGCCTTTCTCTAAGGCTGTAAAGAAGGCATTCACACGGCACGCAGCAATCTCTGGATAAACCGCAGTACCCGGTCTTACTGTTTCCTCCAGGCTCCGTCCTCTGCACCTCAGTACCCCCCCCCACCAACCTGCCCACGCACCACAGTAGTTGAGATCGCAGTACTCAAAGTCGCCAGCGCCGCCCGCCACGTAGCACCAGACGCCTTCTTCATCGCCGTCCGGGTTGCGGCAGAAGTTTTGCTCGAGCTTCACCTCCGGGTTGAAGTCCTGGTTCTTGCTCAGGGCCTTGGCCTCTGCGCTGGCCCAGGCCAGGCAGGGGGACCCCAGCGTTGTCACCGCCAGGCGACCCTGGTACAGCCGGCCGCGCTCGGGGACGCACTGCTCCGATGAAGTTGATGGAGTCTGTGAGCCTCCACTGCGGGGAGTCATCTCCACAGTGACGCGCCCCTTCTGGCCTGCGTGGGGTGGAGGCAGAGGCCAGAGTGGGTGGCAGCACACAGGCAGCAGAGGGACGGACGTTTGAATTCTTGTCTCCATGCTTTCTGCCTGTGTGACCTCAGGTAGCTCCACCTCTCAGGGCTTCAGTTACCTGTCTTTAAAGTGGCTACACCTGCCTGTTTTACAAGGTGCTTAATAAGCCAGAGAGGGTAACCAGCTTTGGTCTCCTGGTAGTGACTACCTGAATTCGTGTGTGTGTGTGTGTGTGTGTGTGTGTGTGTGTGTCTGTGTGTAAAAAGTCTGTGTTTCTATAGGGCACAGCAGGAAATACTGCTGAAGTCCGTTAAGGATGTCTGTTTGGACAGGTCAATTTCAGCATTCTGGCAACATTTATTCTCAGTGTGTATATGGGGTGCAGGTGATTAAATGTAGTTGTTTTTGTTAAGATAATCAGTAACTTGCTTTTGTTTTTGTTTTGTTTGTTTGTTTGTTTTTGCGTTACTGAGGGTTGGACCCAGGGCCTTGTGCCTACATGCTCTGCAAGTGCTGGACCACTGAACTGCACCCCCAGCCCTTTTTTTTTTTTTTTTTTTTTTTTTTTTTTTTTTTTTTTTTTTTTTTTTTTTTTTTTTTTTTTTTTTTTTTTTTTTTTTCACTTTTTTTTGAGATAGAGTCTTGCTAAATTACGCAGACTGCCTCTGGTCTCGAACTTGCGATCCTCCTGCCACTGCCTCGAGAGCCGCTGGGATTATAGGCGTGAGCCACTGTGCCTGGCTATCAGTAACTTGTTTTAAAAGGCAGTCTCAGTATGGAGCAATGGGTCCAAGAGGAATGTGTCAAGAATAACAAACATGAACCTGTGTTTGTTGTTGTTGTAAGGTAAACTTGAGTGGGTGTGTCTGACTCATGTAGTCTGACCCTACATACAACAGGTGAAACAGTATTGTCAGTGCTTCTCTGCTATTTATAAAAGGTTTTCAATGGCTGATTTGTTTTTTGGGAGTGAGTTGCTGGGTCCTTCTCCCAAGCCTACAGCACCTGGTGTTCCCAGGTGGTTTCCCATCCAAGTACTAACCAGGCCTGACTCTGCTTAGCTTCTGAGATCTGAAGGGATCGGACGCCACTGTGGTATGGCTGCAGGTGAACCCATGTTTAGTGGGTTGAATTGCCTGTATGAATTCTTTACCTCTGCTCTTTTCCACATCCTTTGCCCTGTGACTTTACAGCAGACAGTATTTCACCTCTTGACTTTGCCTTGATCATGTGACTTGCTCCAGCTAATGGAAATTGGTCAGGATTGGCAGCTTCCACAGGAAATTGCTGCCTTCCCACCCAGCATAAGTGTAAGTGGAGCAGACCTGGACCCAACCACAGCAAGGAACCCAGCTCAGCTGGCCCCGTCATCTATAGCAGAGCCACTCAGCCAGGTCTGGCCTACATTGGTCAGTCCTACAGACACATGGGTGAGAGCAGCAGGGCCACCCCAGCCAAGCCTCACTGATGGAAAAAAAAAAAAAAAGTGCTGATTGTGGTATGCCCTCAGATGCTGCAGGTGTTTCACAGCATTTTTGTGGCCATAGCTAAGGAATACATCGCGGGAAATAACGACAATAGAATCAGTAAGCGCTAAGCTGGGCATGGAGGCTGAGGAAGGAGGATTGATACAAGTCTGAGGCCAACCTGGTCTACGGAGTGAGTTCCAGGCCAGCCTGGGATACACAGGGAGACCCTGCCTCAGAATCAGGGAAAAAAAAAAAAAAAAAAATTCATGCAGGCCTAAGCTGTATGAGGCTTGGTCTGTGGTGCTTAAAAAAGGGCACATGGACCAAAGTGGTCAGGGAGGGTGTCCTGGAGGAGAATACCCTGGCAGGACACAAAATGTTTCTGGAATAAGCCACAGCTTGGAGCCCAAGGAAGCCACCAGGGAACGGGAGGAAGAGGCTGCAGGCAGCTTGCCTAGTTTCCTAGCCTTCCTGACCAAAAGGCCCACGCAGTTTTGATCCTCTAACCCCATCCTGATGGGAGAAGGACATGGCAATCCCCAAACAATCAGCCATTGAAAACCCTATGAGGGGAGGTGGGATTTAGCTCAGTGGTAGAGCACTCGCCTCGAAAATACAAAGCCCTAGGTTAGATCCTCAGCACCAGGAAAAAAGAAAAAAAAAATTAGGAAAAAAACCCAAAACCCTATGAGGATCACTATGAGTCGAATCCGACTTGATGGCACCTAACAACAACAGCAGCAGCCTGTCCTGAAGGTGGTGAAGATTCTTGGTGCCCATCCCAGGTTGCCAGGCCCCGAGATGACCCGGGTCCTTGGCCATAAACTGCCTCACTGGCCCAGCTCACCGCAGACGGGGATGCTGCATTCCTCCCTGCGCACGGTGGGGTCTGTGGTGTAGCACCAGGGGCCCGAAGTGCTGCTGTCTGGGTTGCGGCAGAAATTCTCCTGTAGGTCAGCCCCAGGGTGGGTGGTAGAGTTGATCCTGGAAAAGCAGACCGCTCAGTAGGGCCTGGGCCTCCCCAGTGTGTCCTTGCTCCCTCCTCTCGGCCTGCTCGTGGGCAGACCTGCCCATCACTCACTCAGGTTTGTGTGGGTAGCGACTCCGCCATAGCTGGCACTCTATGCCCGACCGGGTGACGTTCACAGTCCCTCGGTAGTTCATACCCAGATCTTTTGCACAGTGACCTGCAGAGACCCAGCCCAGGGTGTCAGCATCGGGCCTTGAGGATTTGTCCCCCTCTCTCCTAGCAATGCTTGGTCTGGTCCCCCATCCCTAACCTGCATGTATTTGGCTCCTCCTCTGCACCCACAAGTTCTCCAATCCATTAAACAGAAGTCACCAGAAGTCACTCACTGAGTGCCTACCATGTGACAACAGTATGACAGGCACTAAGGACATAGCCATGAGTAAGACAGATACAGTCAAGGTAGGTGCCTGTCCTCATACAACATCTATTCAGTGGCTCCTCATGGCCAGGACAATGAAAAAGTGAACAAGGTCCTTCTAATCTGGCCCTGGTCTTCCTGTCCCTGTTATCTTAGGTCCTCATACCTCTGGGCCTTTGCACATGCTGTTTCCTCTGCCTGGAATCCTCTCAGGTTTGTTCATTAGTGCATTCTACAAGGCCAGGAAAAACCCTACTTCTGGGAAGTGGTCTCTGATTCTGCTGGCAAACCAAATACCCCTTCTTCTGTGTGCTCTTGGCACCTGAAACAGATCTTTTCTACTAATGACCTTAATGTTTTGTTTTCCTGAGATTGTGAATTCCTTAAAATCAAAGATTCTTCGAGCTTTTTTTTTTTTTTTTTTTTTTTTGTGGTATTAGGGGGTTTGAACCCAGGGCTTCACATATGCTTTAGAAGTGCTCTACCACTGGGCTGCATCCCCAGCCCATTTTTCCCTTTTTATTTTTGAGATAGGGTCTCACTAAATTATACAGGCTATCTCTGGCCTTGAGCTTATGATCCTCCTGCCTTAGCCTTCTGAGTTGCTTGGATTACAGGAGTGTGCCAGCACCTCCAGCCACTTCAGTGGTCTTAAAATACCTAGTGCCTGCCAGGTGTATTGGCACAGACATGTAATCTCAGCACTCAGGAGGTTGAGGCAAGAGGATTTTGAGTTCAAAGCCAGCCTGGGCTATATAATGAGACCATATTTAAAAAAATCAAAAAACAAAAAAAAAACCTCCCCAGCACCTGACCGTATCTGGCATGCAGGAGGTGTTGAATAAGTTAAGAAATGAAACCATGGCCAGTGATTAGGAGTTCCCTATAGGGTAGCATATTGTCAGACTAAAGATGTTTTCAGAATGCTTTGGAGGAAGGAGGTGGCTCCCTGAAGGCTGAGAGAAGGTGGTGGCATTTGAACTAATCCTTGAAGGACAGGGGTTTTTAGTGGGTGGAGATGATTGCTCCAGGGGAAGGTGACAATGTAAGCAAGGGCCAAGAAATAGAAGCATCTTGACTTGTTTGCTGTTAGAGTGGTGAGGTATTTAGGCTCCTGTTTGGGACCGTGAGGGGGGCTCTAGAAAGAGCGTTAAGCCCAGACCTGCAAAGTTTGCCAGGCTAAAAAGTCTAGTTTATTCTGTGGGCAATGGGGAGCAGTGAAGGATTTTGGAGAAAGAATGAGACATGACCAGAGCGCTGACTAGGGTAGAGAGAGGCTCTGGTCAGGTAAATAAGAATGAGGCCTTAAACATTAATTCATTTCCCACTCATTCCTTTGTTCCTACAACATTAATCATCCTATCAACTGCAGACACAGAGCCACAAGCAAAGACATATCCTCCACCGCAGGAATAGAAAGAGACGCCACCAGCGTCATGACTCCCAATCCGTCCCTACTCTCCTCTCCTCCCAGGCTTCCTCTGCATATCCTCCCCCCCACCCCCCATCAGTTCCTCACCTTCCATACATTCCATGAAAGTCTCTCGAGGTTCCCGCACTGAATTACAAGCTGGAAAAGACCAGAAACACCTTTGGGATTGGTGTAGGGACAGGACGGGCTGGAGGAAAGGACGGTGGGATGACAGAAACAGAGATAGAGAGAAGGAAGAAGGGGAGGGAGGGAGGGAGATGCATTAAAGGAAAGAAGGAAGGAAGGGAGGAAATGAGGGAGGAAGGGTGGCAGGGAAGGAGGGGAATAGGTGGTTGGGCGGATTACCTGCACCAGAACACTCTGGTGAGAACATCCCCTAGCTGGAGTCCCCAGGCCTCCCTTCCTGGGGCAGACCCTGCCCAGCACTCACCTGTGTACTTGGCCCAGTACAAATCCTGAAAAGCAAGGGCTGGGAGTGAAACTCCAGCAGGACGGAGCTTTGCCTCCTTTAGTGTCATGTTCTCCCCTCATCCCACTCACATGAGTGGCTCTGGGGAGGCTCATGGCTGAGGCTCCTAACTTCGCTTCCAAAAGGAGCAGAGGATGTGAGGGGAGGAGGGACTGCCCCCCCCCCAACACACACACATACAACACTGAACAAGGCCTCCCTGAGGTGGGGGCAGGTGGGAAGACAGGGGAATGTGGGACACTGGCAGAGCCCTGAGGAAGGCACAGGCTGCACAGAGCCCCAGGGACACCTCTCTGGAGCATCCCCTCAAGGGTGGCCCAGAAGTAGCAAAAAGGCTTCAGCCAGGGCCACCAGCTGCAGGGAACCCCATGTAACCAGATGCTGGAGACTGAGGAGGCGCCCTGAAATCAGGAGCCTCCCCAGGCCTTGGCACTGGGACGCAGCCCGTGTGTGGGAACCCTCAAGCGAGGCTGAGGGTGCCCACCACTTTGCCAGCCCAGAGCCACGGTCACAGACAGGGGAAGCACTGGTATGCTACAGGCTCACCGTGGCGCCGGCAGACTCCAGGGCCTCGAAGGCCTCCTCATAGCTGCACAGCTCCTCCACACACTCGCGCTCCAGGTTGCCCTGGCGCAGCTCCTCCAGGAAGCCTTTGTTGGCGCGGCGGACCCGCTGCAGCAGCGACATCGCTTGCTGAGGGGCCAGGAACACTGCGGTGGGAGGGGCGCAGGACAGTCGCCTCAGGGAACCCGGCTCTGAGCCACTGTGGGCACCGGAAGCAAGCCTGGCCTGCCCTGCTGGCTTCCAAGACCAGGTGTCTGTGATGCAGAAGTAGCTGGAAAACTGCTAACCACAGCCCCGGAGCCCCCTCCTTTCATTGGTTGTCCTCAGCCCTCTCCTCACAAGGAAGAGAGAGCCAGCCACCCACCTTCCTGCCCAGAGCAGCAGACTCCTGCCCTGAGCTGTACCCTCTGGTCTGAGGCCCACCTGGGGGCTGGCCCTGTGCGCTCTGTCCAGTGGGGAGCTCCTAGCCTACGGGCCCAGCCAGCTGTCCTCCCGCCTGCCCCAGCTCCAGGCTCCCCTTACCATTCTGGCTGTGTGCAAGGCTGAACAGGGCAGTCAGGGCCAGGCAGCCAGGCAGCCACAGGCCTCGGACGTGCGCCATAGTGCATCAGCTCCTGGGATCTGAGGGACTGTCCTGACCCTCTGAGTTAATGTTGAACCAACATGAAGAAATCAGTGGCGAGGGAGAGGTCAGCGGGTCAGGGTCCTGGGGACAAGTGCATAGGTAGTTCTGTGGCCCATCTCTGCCATCTGGGAGGATAGGTCCATCAGGGATGGATGGCTTCTGGGAGGCCATCACAAACAAAAGGCCATCACCCATCCCCTCCCTCCCTGAGATGAGGGTGAAGTGGGCCAGTGAGGACATAAGGGCTTCTCTAAGCTTCTTCCAATCCTAACAAACAGCAATGGTTGGTTGACTCTTCATAGGCCTCAGTTTCCTAATCTGTACAGTGAGAATACTATTGGTACTTTGTTGTAAAAACTAAGGGAGATTATGTATATAGAGCCCATGAAATATAGTTGTATTGTTGTTGTTGTTGTTGTTAGGTGCCATCATATTGGTGTCCAACTCATGGCATCCCTACATACAACAGGTGAAACATTATTGATAATGCTTTTCTGCTGTTCATAGGGTTTTCAATGGCTGACTGTTTCTTGGGAGTGGATTGCCAGGTCCTTCTCCCAAGCCTACAGAACCTGGTGTTCCCAGGCGGTCTCCCATCCAAATACTAACCAGGCCCAATCCTGCTTAGCTTCTGAGATCTGTCAGGATGGGATGCCACAGTGGTATGGCTGTAGGCATGAAATGTAGGTGCCTAATAACCTGTAGACCTATGCATATAAAGCAATCCAGAGGTTTGTGTAATCAGACCACATAAATATAAGGAATGGAGTCAAAGGTATGCTCAGATGAAAGTCACTCCCTTGCTTTAGGGTTCCCTGGGGACAGGGACAGTCAACACTGGCCCCAGCCTTTCAGCCACTGAGCGCAGGTCCCCTTTCTCCTCCTTCCTGACTGTGGTGCTGTAAAGGAGTGTCAGTGTCTGGTGGCTGCCTGAGAGGAGGAGCCTTCCATTTACTTTCTCCCATCTCCTGCCCCAGCATAGGGGCCAGTCCACACCCCCAGGCAGGGCCCCTTCTCTTCCATTAGTCTTCCCTGAGCCAACCTGGAGGGTGCTTCTAGTCCTACCTGGCTCCTGGGCCCAGCCTGCTCCTGTCCCTCCCCCATTTCCTATTTGCAAGGTAAATATTAGTCCTGAGTCTAAGTAGGACAGAGGGACAAAGAGCAGGAACACATGGAAACACAGGTTCTTGTCTTGCCTGTCCTCAGGCCTTACTATCTGGGGTCAGGTACAGTCTGGGAAGAAAGCTGGTTAGCAGAGAACTGGGTACTAGGACCCCCACAAGCCAGCTTAGTCCCTGAGTGGCCCACTTTGTATATATTTTTCATACATATATGTAATATAAGTTTATATTGAGGTTTAACTTGTATACAGTGATGTTCACAAATCACAATTACATAACTCAACATTTGATGAACACACCTAGTAACCAGCCCCCATAGGCTCCTTCATGCTCTCAGTGGTGCCTCCTAAGATGACCACCATTCTAAC
The DNA here is from genome assembly GCA_007922755.1 of Pedetes capensis. Taxonomy (NCBI): domain Eukaryota; kingdom Metazoa; phylum Chordata; class Mammalia; order Rodentia; family Pedetidae; genus Pedetes; species Pedetes capensis. The sequence continues at coordinate 72,675 of VMDO01006883.1, forward strand.
CACTATCAGCAGAGATTAGCTTTGCCTATTTTGAAACTTCATGTAAGTGAAAACTTAGAGTCTCCAATTGTTTGTGTCTGTCTTTTCTAGCTTAATGTCATGTTTCTGAGAGTCACCCATGGTATGTATATCAGAACTTAATTTCTTTGAACTCTTTCTGGTACCTCATTGCATGAATACAGCATATTTTATTTATCCACTCACCTGTTGATATGCATTTGAATTTCCAGTTTGGGGCTACCATGAATGGTGTCTTTACAAATATTCTTAAATAGGTCTTTTGGTGTAAATTAGCATTTCTATCTGTTGGGTGGGCTGGGATTTAGCTCAGTTGGTAGAGTGCTGCGCTGCAGTCTCTGAGGTCCCGAGTTCAATTCCCAGCACCGCAAAAGTGGGAGAAGGACCTGGCAATCCACGCCCAAGACAATCCCGAAACAGCCATTGAAAACCCTATGAGGGTTGCTATGAGTCAGAGACTGACTCGACGGCACCTAACAACAACAACAACAACATCTGTTGGGTAGATGGCCAGGAGGGTATTTGCTGGGCATAAGGGAGGCATGGGCTGAGGTTTAGCTCAGATGGTGGAATGCTGCTCTGTGCTTTCTGAGACCCTAGGCTCTATCCCCAGTACTGCAAAAACTGGAGAAGAATGTAGCAATCCACTCCTGAAGAAATCCTGAAACAATCAACTATTGAAAACCCTATGAATGGCAGAGAAGCACTGATACAGTGCCAGGTATGGTACAGTGTTGGGGAGTGTTTCAGTCTGTTGTATATAGGGTTGCTGAGTTGGACCCAATTCCCTGGCATCTAACAATATAACAAGGTAGGCACATGATTTGCTTAAGTAACTATGACAAACAACTGTCCTGCATGGTTGAACCAGTTTACATTCCCACTAGCAAGGTTTGAGGGTCCCTAGGCAACCTATACACATCTTCCATTTTGTAGGAACCATTCTGATGGATGAGTAGATGTGTGACATTTTGGTTTTAAGTTACATTCCCTAAATAAGGAATATAATGGCTAATGATATCCAGCCTACCTGGGTTTTGTTTTGTTTTGTTTTGTTCCTTTTTCTTTCTTAGTGGAAGGGTGAAAAGATATCACCTCATAGGCTGGGCATGATAGATGATAGTGCACAACTGTGATCTCAGCTCTGGGGAAGTGGAAGTGGAGGCAGCAAGATGGCAAGTTTGAGGCCAGCCTGGTTTATACATCAAGGCCAAAAAAAAAAAAAATGTCATCTCTCTTACATGTCAACATCTAATTTTTTCTTGTGTGTGTGATACTTGAAAGTTGAAACTAGGGCCTTGCACGTACTTTTCAAGTGCTCTGGCATTGGACCACACTCCTAGTCCATCTATTTATTTATTTTTTATTTTCAGACAGTCTTGCTATGTTGTGCAGGATGCCTCTTGCCTGAATTATCAAACCTCCTGCCTCTGCCTCCTAAATCACTAGGATTACAGGCTTGCACCACTGTGCCCCACAATATGTAATTTTTGAATAAAATTATATTTTATTCAATTTTATTTGAGAATTACATATTAACCAAGGGAAGGGGTTAGGGCTCCTGAGAAGTGTAGAGAAGAGAGAAATTTGGCTTTATCATCTCTTCCTTGAGGCAGATGATCCTCAGATGGCCTTCTTTTTCTGAGGCCCAGCAGAGCCCAGCACTGAGTCACCCGGAGAGACAGCAAGTCGAGAGGAGGACAAAATGGAAGGAGAGGGCAAAGGAGGATGTGAAGCTGCTGACAGCCCGTTGTCCTTCGTCAGAACTTCTCAAGATTGACAGGCACTCCAGTGAGAAAAAGCACTAGCATGGGTGTCCACACCTTGTTTCTTCAGTTGAAACATCAGAATTATAATCGCCTCACAAGACTGCTGTGTAGAAACTTTAAAAAGTTCATACTGGCCTCTTGGCCAACCCTTTCATTTGGAGCTGCAACCTTGCTGAGTGCATAGCACACACGTGCTCACTCACGGCTATCTTGGCTCAAGCTGCCATAACTGTTGTTGTTAGGTGCCATCAAGTCGGTGTCCGACTCATAGCGACCCTCTGTACAACAGGGGAAACACTATTGTCAGTGCTTCTCTGCTGTTCATAGGGTTTTCAATGGCAGATTGATTATTGGGAGCGGGTAGGTTGTCAGGTCCTTCTCCCAAGCCTACAGCTTCTGGTGTTCCCGGCGGTCTCCCATCCAGGTACTAACCAGGCCTGACCCTGCTTAGCTTCCGAGATCTGACAGGATCGGATGCCACAGGGCTACCGCTGCAGGCCTGCCATAACTAGGTGACTTAAACACAGGTTTATTTCTCACAGTTTGAGACGCAGATCAAGTGTCTGGTGACTCCTACTTCCTGGTTTGCAGGTGGCCACTCTCTCACTGTATCATCACATGATGAGGTGCAGAGAGTATTCCAATGGATTTTGCTTATTTGGGGCTGGCCAGCATTACTCACACAACAGTTTTGTATCTTCATTGTTCCTCTGGGCATACTGCATGACATAGGGAAGTTATATTTGACCAGAATGCCAGGGGATAAGGGCCATGCCAGAAGAGCACTGGATTAAGGCAGGAGTCTAGTTCTAGCCCTGACATTGCCACCGTGTGCTCTTGTTCATCACTTCCGCACCTGGAGCCTCCAAATTCTTCATAGTGGCATGGGAAGTTGCATGAGATCAGTGGTTTCTAGTCTCAGCTCCACTACAGAGTCCTTTGGCTAGCAATTTTTTCTTCCATAAAAACATTTTTACTAATAGAAACTGACTTGTATTTTTCTCTCTCTGGTACTGGGGTTTGAACCCAGGACCTTGCACATGCTAAGCACACACTCTACTATCAAGCTATAACCCCAGGCCCTCTATTTTAAGATTTTTTTCTAATACTACTACAAAAGTTGTAAGTCAGGGAAAATGAATCTTTATCAGCCTGCATTTTCTGATTTTGGGTTCCTCAGCTATAGACATCGCCTGCAGCTGTACCACTGTGGTGACTGATCCCATCAGATCACGGAAGCTAAGCAGGGTCGAGCATGGTTTATACTTGGATGGGAAACCTCCTGGGAATACCAAGTGCTGTAGGCTTGGGAGAAGGACCCAGCAACCCACTCCCAAAAAACAATCTGCTGTTGAAAACTCTATTAATAGCAGAGAAGCAGTAATGGGCTGGGATTTAGCTCAGTTGGTAGAGTGCTGCTTTGCAGTCTCTGAAGTCCCAGGTTCGATTCAGAGCACTGCAAAAATGAGAGGACATGGCAATCCACTCCCGACGCAATCCAAAGCAATCAGCCACTGAAAACCATGAGGGTTGCCTTGAGTCCTTGAGTCAAACACAACTCGACAGCACCTAACAATAACAGCTACAGATACTACATGGATAAACTGCCCTCTGTGAAAAGGTGTCCTGCAACATTTTCATAGAATCTTTGCCCTATAGCAATAAGCATTCGAATTCAGTACTATATACACTAAATTATTAAAATTACTTTATCAGTGGTACAGGAGAAATGGAGAATAAATGAACTTTCAGTATTATGAGCAAGAATTACACTGAAATCAGGAGGAAAACATTTTCTCAGTAAACATTGCAGTGACCAATCTTTCCAAGAATAGGCACTGCCATTTGTATGGGCTGTAAGAGCTCTCACCTAAGAGTCAGAAGGCCTGGGCTCTGTCCTGGCCTCATGATCTTACAGTCCTAGGCCTGTTTTCTTATCTATAAACATGCTCTGTGAGGCCCCTGTCAGTTTAGCTTTAGTGCTGGCATGTGCTTTCAAGTGTGTTGGCTGGGTTCTGAGCCCATTCTGTACCACCAGGACATTCTTAATAGAAAATATAGCTCTCTGTGTGTGTATATGGAAAGGGGTAAGCATCCGGGTGGTGGCCTGGGGTGGCCTCCTCAACCACCCAAAGCATCCCTACTTCTTCGAGTTCAATGTCAGGCAGTGAGCGTGTTCTCAGGATGCCTAAGACTAGACAGACACTGCTGAACAGCTGAGTTGAAATGCTCTGCAGAGAGGAGCTAGAAAAGAATTTGGGTGGGCTCCAAGAAATAGAGTTGAGTAAAAACTAATCTTTACAGCTTTTTAAAACACTTTAGAGGGTGTGGACTTTCTCTCCATGGATGCCACTACTTCCTGTTATCGTTCTTCCCCTTGGAATATTTCAGACTTGCTTTGTCATGAACTAATTCAGGTTGGCTTGGCAGCTGGGTTAATGTCAGTTGCAAACCGTGAGACATGGGACTACTTGTGATATCGTGATCAAATGCTGGGAAACCACAAAATGACTTATATTTGAATACTGGCTGCATCTTTTACTGATCCCAACACCTACTCATCCATCAAGTCCAGCTGAACTGAATGACAGGAATGCCAAGGGTGAGAGCCTAACTCCAGTGCGAGCTAGAATACTGTATGTAAGCTTGAATCTCAGCCCACAGGTAGCTCTAGGGTGCTTGGCAGCATTCCTAAAACATTTTGTTCCTGTCTCCTGATGTGTAAAACAAAGACAATGACGCTACCTGCCACGCAGGGTTGCTGTGGGGACTAAAAATACACATGGAGTGCTGACCAGTAAGCGTGAGTGCTCCTTGAGGATGCCCTCCCTGATGCCCTAGGCTGCATTAAACTGTCCCATTAACACATCCACAGCACCCAGTCCTGCCCTCCCCTTTGATCTCTTACCCAGTGTTTCAGGTCATGAGCTCTGTAAAGGGTATTGCCTTTTTTTGTTTGTTTGAGGCAAGTTTTCCCCATGCTGCCCTCCAACTTTCAATCCTCTTACTACAGCCTCCTGAGTGATAAGATTACAGATGTGCAACACTATGCTTTTCTTTTGGGGGGGGAGGCAGTACTGAGGGTTGAATTCAATGCGTTGCTTATGATTGTCATGTGCTCTACCACTGATCTGCACCCTCAGCCCCTTTACTTTTTAAAATTTTGAGACAGGGTGTTGCTATGTTGCACCGGCTGCCATTAGACTCAAACTTGTGATCCTCCTGCTTTAGCTTTCAGAGCCCCTCAGGTCACAGGCATGTGCCAGGTGCTAGACTACCTGTATTGTTCATAACTGTAATCCTAGCACCTCAGAGTCTGGGCCCACAGTGGGAACAGATCCTGCCCTAGACATCTCCCAAGGAGTTTGGTGTCCTTTAGCATAGGATAACTGGTTCCACAGCCCTTAGCTGTGGAAAAGTTGCCAAAATTGCCGAAAGCCCGAACTACAGACAGGTGACATGTAAGCTATGAGCTGAGTAGTCTTTTTTTGTGTGTGCGCGGTACCGGGGGTTGAACCCAGGGCCTCGCACTTGCATGTTCTGTAAGTGCTGGACCACTGAGCTGCATCCTCAGCCCATTTTTTCACTTTTTGAGATAGGGTCTTGCTAAGTTATGCAGACTGCCTCTGGTCTCAAACTTGCGATCCTCCTGCCTCTGACTCCTGAGCTGCTGGGATTATAGGCATGTGCCACAGTGTCCAGCTAGCTGAGCAATGTTTTAACCTTCAGAAACCATTCAGCGATGCCAAATTTAAGTTCCCACCCCTCTGGGAGCTTGACGGGTGTGACTATCCTGGCACTAATCACCCACACAGGGTGGCAGACTTGCCCATTGCTGACAGCCTCACTGGGTGGGGTCACCTTGGGTGGGGTATTCCTAGGCGAGGAAGTGAGACAAGCTCTGCTGGGAGTCTACAGAAAGATCTCTACTCAGGTTTTACCCCAGAAGTCTTGGGAACAATGTGGTGGTTCGTAAGTAGGGTGGGTTGTCCTGAACCTGTTTATTGCAGTAGACTCCTATACCCCACAATCAACCTAAAGGCAAGGAAGCAGACATGCAGAGGTAGAAGAGTCTTTATGGAGAACTGTGTCACGAAAGGCGCAGGTGTCAGGTGCCCGCTTCCACTTCCATGACTTCAGCCCAGCCACTGAAGCCCATGTCCTTATGGATCAACACCAGGCTGGGGCCAGGCTCCTTGGGCACCACAAAGCACTTCTCCTGGTTCTCTGAAATGGTGACCTCAACAACATTGCCAGGTGGGGATTCTTCCTGTTGGCAGCATGTGTCCAGCAGCTCCGGTTCAGTCTGCAGGAGCACCACGGTGGGCTCAGAGGCAGCAGGAGGCACAGAGGGGAGGTTGGGAGGCCCCCTGGGGTGGTGACTGAGCTGGTGCCGCTTGAGGCTTTGGGGGAGGGCATAGCCCATGCCACAGGTGGGGCAGCGGTAAGGCTTGTCTGCCAGGTGGGACTTGAGGTGGCGCCGCAGCTTGGTGGCCAGTGTGTAGGCACGGCCACACTGGGGACAAGGGAAGGGCCTCTCCCCTGAGTGTAGGCGCTCGTGGGCACGGAGGGTATGTGGGTCTCGGAGGGCCTTGCCACACACGGGGCACAGGTGGGCCTCCCCAGTATGGGAGATGAGATGGCGCCGCAACTCAGGCAGCTGGGGGAAGGCGTCGGCACAGTGCGGGCAGCGGTAAGGGCGCTCTCCCGTGTGTAGCCTCAAGTGCCCTCGCAGGTTGCCCCGCTGGCGAAAGGCCCGGCCACAGTGTGGGCAGAGGAAGGGCTTTTCCCCCGTGTGGAGCCGCATGTGGTTCCGCAGGGAACCCTGGTTGGCCAGGGGCCGCCCACACACAGGGCATGGACACGGGGCAGAGGCAGCAGGCATCTGGTGGGTCTTGCGATGCAGCCGCAAGGAGGGCCGGCGGGCAAAGGCCTTGCCACACTGGTCACATGCAAAGGGCCGGGCACCTGAGTGTACCACCTGGTGCTCTTTGAGGTCTCGCCGGGTGCCATAGGCCTTGTCACACTGTGGGCAAGGGAAGGGCCGCACCCCGCTATGGCCCAGTATGTGGGCTTTGAAGCTCTCCTCTGAGCTGTAGCTCTTGCCACACTCGGTGCACAGGAAGGGCTTGTGGCCTGTGTGCACAAACGCATGTTTCTTGAGGTGGCACAGCTGCAGGAATGCCTTGCCACACTCCCCACACCGGTACCGTCGCCCCTGCTTTGGGGAGCTTCTTGGTGGGCCAGAAGGGCTCCGTAAGAGCACAGGGAAGGCAGAGCACTGGGCCCCAGGCTCTGAGGTCTTTGCTCTGGGCAGGCATTGATCACTGGGACCATGTAACGTTTTGGCTGGGGAGGCATGCAGCTGAGTGTCCCTGGCAGAAGGTGACAATCTGGCTTCACTGCTCTCTAGGCCCTGCTGAGCAGCTGAGTCACTCTGAGGTGCAGGTGGTATCTGTGGCAGACACTCCTCATCCATGCTGCCATCTTGAAGCAATGGGCTAAGGGGCTGGCTATCCTTGGAAGGTTGGTCCTGGGTTTGTGACAAAGGCCCAGGACTCACCATATTCTCTGCATGCATACTGTGGGGTGACTGGTGACCAGGATCTGTGAGGCAAGGGGTGGGTTGCTAGGGTTAGTCAAGTCTAGTATCAGGTAGCATAACTTCCAGGTTATCAAGGAAATACATGATATGAGTTTCTCCTGTCTGGCACTTGAACGTCAGTGGGAGGAATGATACCAATCTCACCTCTGGACTATGAGCTGCACTTTCTCTTCCTGTCCAGTCTCAGGTGCTTCTGGGGACCACAGTGACCCACCCACCTGGATAATCCTAGAGTAAGGGGTCCTCTTGTTCTCCCCTGGAGATAGACTTAGGACATAAGTCAAGACCCTCACTTACCCACCTGAGCTCATGTGTAAAATAATGGACCCTCCCAACCCTAAGGAGAAGGATCATAAGAAACTGGAAAATATGAGAAGGACTATATAGGAAGAGGAAGAGGACCAAAAAGAGTAGGAAAGGGGAACAGGAGAGGGTATTAGGGCGGTGAATATAATCAAAGTACACTATATGTATGTATGAAAATGTCACGATAAAACCCATTATTTTGCACAATTAATATATAGTAAGAACAAAAGACATCAGAATGGATAAACCAGAGCCCAAAGAAGTACAAGAAAAAGCAGCAGCAAAAGCAACTAGAAACTCTATACACAGCTGAGTGTCCTCATCAATATGACCTTATTACTACAGGAAACTCTTATGAGATAAAAGTTATAACATCTTTATTGTTCATTCCAAGGAAAAGACTCATCAGTCTCCAATAGAACGCATCAAATGACAATTTATAGCCCACGACTCTATATGCGTGCCTGAAAATTTTAGCCTTGTGGTGTCCACTAATCCCAAACTATTATGACATGGTACTTACCCAATCCCAATCAGGCCTCACCTTCTAATTCCACACTTCAAGATCAAGATCCTCTTTAAACCAGATTTCCCCCTCTCCCGTCCTTTCCTTTCTTTCTTATTTTTTGTTTTTTTTGTGTGTTCCTGGAGGATGAAACTCAAAGCCTCTCGCATGCTAGGCAAGCACTCTCCCACTGAACGACACCCCCAGCCCAAAACAGATTTTGAAAGGCTACTAAGACTCTCCTATTCGCCTTTACCAGGTTGAGCCACCAACCTTGCTTTATCTTATCACCGGTTGTTTTAGTGATAACCACTGAGCAGACATTTATTAGGCACATACCTGTGCAAGGTTCTGCTGCATCTTCTTTCAGAGAAGCCACTTCTTTTTGTATCGTAGACTCCTCTTCTGCCACCATCACTACAGCTGCCTCTTCCTCTAGCCTAGGCTGTGTGGCACTCAGGCTCTCAGAGAGAGGCTGGGGCCACAAGAGCAGCTCAAAGCCTGGCAGCACAACCCGGTATACCTGCAGGTGGGGCCTCTTGTTGATCTGAACCACAGCTGTGTTTCCCTCACTCTCCAGCCTGCCCAGCTGCACCAAACTGTAAAGGAGAGCAAGAGCTAGCTTGGCATATCCTCTTCAAGTGGCCTCCTCTGACATCCCCAGCTCCTAGGAAGTTTGTCTCCCAAAGGATGCCACATCTTTGGAATACACAGTGGGAAAGATCCCTGGGTAGGGAATTATAATCGGCTTTAGGTTCCACACCAAACTTCAAGGGAGCATATTCAGCATGCACACTCTTGTAACTTACCTGGTCCAGCTTGAGCTCTGCTCACAGGCACGCACTGCTCCCCTTGGGCCTACTGACAGTTCCTGAAATAAAACAATAACCCCTGTAATCCCAGTGATTCAGGAGGTTGATGGAGGAAGATAATGAGTTTGAGGCCAGAGGAAGTCTGCACAACTTAGTGAGACCTTGCCTCCAAATTAAAAAAAAAAAAAAACAACCTAACCAGCTAAATAAAACAACGAAAGTCCTTCTCACCTGTGTTTTGTATTGCCTTTTTTTTTTTTTAGGATGAAACCTCTTCTGGGACAAATCTAAGATGAAGCTCCTGAAAGGTTAGCAGCCTCTGGTGCTGCCTCTACATTATTGTGCCAATTTTTAGTCAGTGAAGACCAAAGACCGCCTTTCACGTCCTTCCCAAGAGTGTGGAAAATTGCTAAACTGAACACATTACTGTCTTCCACTGAGTACTAAGCAGAAAGAGCAGTAAGAGGAGAATAAAAAAAATGTTTGAGTACTGGAGGTTGAACCTAGGGCCTCAAGTATGCTAGGCAACTGCTGTACCACTGAGTTGCACTCCTAGCACCCGCCTTTATAAATCTTGAGAAAGGGTCTTGCTAAATTGCACCAGCTGGTTCTGGTCTCGATCTGGCGATCCTCCTGCCTCAGCCTCCAGAGGAGCTAGGATGACAGGCATGAGACATGATCCCTGACCAGGAACATAAAAAAAAAAATCTTTTAAAGTGGTACTAGGGATCAAATCTAAAGCCTTGCACAAGCTAGCCAAGCACTCTACTGTTGAACTACATCCCTAGCCTCTGAATTTTTTTTTTTCCTTTTCTTTTTGAAACAAGGTCTCTCTGAATAACCCAGGCTGGCCTCACACTTTAGTCAATCTCCCTGCCTCAGCCTCCCAAGTGCTGGGATTATAGGCATGTGCCTCCACACCCAGCTCAGTCCTCCATTTTTAAATAGTACTTACTAGGCAATTAAACCCTTTACTTGCATTATTTCATCTGGTCATGCAAATAATCTTGAGACCGACATTGCTGTCTTTCAGGATGAGTGAAATGAGGCATGTAATTTACCTAGCTAGGTGAGGAGGTGGGCTGGGGTTTAGCTCAGTTGGTAGAGTGCTGCTCCACACTTTCTGAGGACCTGGGTTTGATCCCCAGCACCACATAATGGAGAAGGACATGGCAATTCACTCCCGAAGCAATCCCAAAATAATCAGCCATTGAAAACCCTATGAGGGTTGCTAAGAGTCGGACCCGACTCCAGGATACCTAACAACAAGGTGAGGAGACTGGGACTGGACCCTGGGCCTTTGGAATTCCGTTAACCTTAACTCTTGGTCTTTGACATCGCTGAGACTATAGGAATCCAGCTTTTAACAACTTTTTGTGACAAGGTGTCATGGTGCACGCCGCCTGTAATCCCAGCGACCAAGGAGGCAAAGGCAGGAGGATGGCAGGCTTGAGGCTAAAGACAGCCTTCGTAACTTAGTGAGACCCTCTCTAGATAGAAAGAAAAAAATGGGCTAGGGGTGCAGCTGAGTGGTGGAGCACTTACACAGGACTGCAAACAAAACAAGAAAAAATCCTTTTGCACCTCAATCCCTTCACTACTACAGCTGAAAGACAGGCCTGCAGCGAACGGAGACAAAACCATCTCCCAGCGCTTCAAATACCCTGTTTCTAACGAACTGCAGAGCTGTCAGGAAATGTCTGAACCACCCCGGCAATTTTTAATTACACCAGGGAACCCCATCCTTGCATACCTCCTGCTGTCGCTTCACTCCGCTGCTCTCTTCCTCAGAGGAGGACACCTCTTCCAGAGGCCCCCAGTACAGTCCGGGCTGCAGGGGCTCCCCAACACACCAGACCCCCAAACGCTGTTCCCTCGCCAGTGAGGGGCCCACGGCCAAGCCCCGGGGGAGGCTCTGTAGAGAGAGGATGGTTGGGCTTGGCCCAGGCGGGACGTCTTTGCGGTCCTGAGTACAGCCTTCTCCGGAAGAACTCCATCCTGAGTCCGGGCCCAGGCGCGGCTCCGGGGCTGCAAGGAGACAGGGAGCGGCCCACGAGGGTGTGGGATGGGGAAAGGTGCAGGAGCAAACCGCAGGTTCAGCGAGGATTCAAGAGTCTGAGGGATAAGCGAGGGTTCTAAGGAAAGACCTGAAAGGTTTGAGGGGAATCCAGTGCTCCCCGGATAGCCCCAGCGGCTCCGAGGGCACCGGAGGAGGAGCCTAAGTTCGAGAGAAGGGACTGGTGGTGGGGGGGAGTTGTCTAGAGAACGTCTAGGGCACGGCTGAGGATCGCGTACAACACAGGTGACTCACAGAGCGGCAGCGTCTTCTCCAGCAGGAGAACCTCCTCCGCCTCCTCCATCCCGGGTGAGGAAGCCTCCCCCCGCCGGAAGTGAGCGTCCTCGTCTCAACTCCTCCCAGAAACAGCTATTGACTTCCAGCTTTCTTCTCAGGAAAGAATCCAAAGATTCAGACGTCATTGGTGTGCTGGACCAGGAGTTTGGGAGTATTTGTGAGACGAAACTCTGTCCGAGATCAATACGATCCTAGGATTCCAGAGGTCCACCAAGGATTCGAATATCTGGGAAAGCGGAACTAATGTGTTTCAGCCACCTCCTTTGGGGAGCTATGAGTCGGACAGTAATGCTGTCACTCCCTCCGGCCGGCACTTAGACTAGCAGGAAGTGGGCGGTGCTCCTGGAAAGGCCAGGTTCGCACGGGGAGCTAGACGGAAGTAGGTTGGAGGTGTGGCGGAAGTGGTTATGGAGTGAAGCCCCACCCCCCCGGAGGGGGAGGTTCCTGTTCCACCGCGGAGCCGGATGTTTGCCGGGCTTTGACAGGCGTGGCTGAGGGAGCAGTTCTCGAACGCGGTGAGCTGCAGGGCTAGGGGTCTCCCTGGGCAGGGTGCGGGAAGGGAAGGAACCGGCCTGCTCATTTGAAGGGATGGAGTGTGAATGGGGAAGATCTGAGCTGATCCGAGGAGTGGGGTTGAGGGCATATTTAGGCCTGGGGAGCCTCGGCTTTCTGCTGCGAACATTCTGCCTTACTTCTGCACTTACTGTGAGAAGACAGCCCTTTTCGCTGACTTCTTCCCGCCTTCCCCAAGGGAGAGGCCAGGCCAGATCTCCGTCAGCTAGCCCGTGGGAGGGAGAAGTCTCCCTAATTTGATCTCGCCAAGCACTAAGAACGAGAAAGTTGTGGGGAGTGTTCTACCCCGCCACTTATTAGGCCACGCTATTATCTCACTTTCCTAATTTGTGAAATGAGATAACAGCACTCAATCTGGATTCTTTTTTAAATGCAAATTTGAGTGTTGTTTAGAGTCTTATTTTTGTGGGTGAGATTTGCGTTTTTGTAATTCTGGAGCCACAAGAGTCTGATTTTAATGTCAGAGAATACGATTTCAAGTTGCTACACCAAAGAAAGATTAGGGGAAAGATAGTCACTTAGGGAATTGTTCAGGGATTGCTTTTCACCGAGATCACCTTAGACAGGTAGACATGGATTAAAATTCTGCCACTGTGGGTTATATGACCGTCAGCAATTTGCTTATTTTTTTATGCTATTTACTTTTCCTCAAACTGTGAAATGGGTTTAGTAGTGTAGGCTGGACTAGTGCTGTTCTGAAGTTAATAGACAGTTTGTGCCCAGTTCGTGGTGCTATGTAGGCCCTCAAAAAAGTTAGTTCTGCCGGCGCGGTGACACATGCCTGTAATCCCAGCGGTTTGGGAAGCAGAGACAGGAGGATCCCAAGTTCGAGACCAGAGGCAGTCTGCCTAATTTAGCTAGACCCTGTCTCAAAAAAAGTAAAAAGAATGGGCTGGGGGTGCAGCTCAGTGGTCCAGCACTTGCAAAGCATACAAGCGCGAGGCCCTGGGTTCAACCCCAAGTACCGTTAAAAAAAAAAAAAGTTCCCTTCTCTACTTAGGAAAATAATTCATTCAGTTTTTCAATGATTGAGTACCTCCTACATAACCAGGCATTATTGTGAATAGGTTTTGTTTTGTTTTGTTTTTTCTTTGTTGTTGGAGATGGAACGAAGGGCCTTAAACATGCTATATAAAGTGCTCTACCACTGAACTATGTTCTGAGCTCTTGAATAGGTTCTTAAACAATTATTCTCGGAGGGTTTGTGAACCCATTAAAATTGCATGCAAGATTTCATGTATCTGCCTATTTTTGTTAGAATAAAAGTCCTCGAATGCCATCAGAATTTCAGGTCCACCACTTCCCAAAAGTTGAAACCCCTGCCTTAAAGTGATTTCTCATTTTTGTAAAGATAGATGGTTTACCTGCTAAGAAGGAAAAATTAATTCCAGAGCAAGAAGTATTTTGCAGAGTGGAGCAGATTTGCTGTTAGTTGGTATCAGAAGCAACCAGGATCCATTATTTACACCACTTTATGTTAGAATGTCCCTGCACTGGCTTCCCTCGCTCTCCCACTAATGGGAGCTTAAGTTGCAGGCTCAAAGAAGGCAACAGGTGTGGGTTGGAGGGGCTGAGAGAGGCCAGTATGGCAAGGAGTTGTGCACCACTGTGATTAGTTACAAAAAGAGGTTATATAGGTTTTGAAGGAGTCAAATGTAGAAAAAACTAACAGAATAGAGGAGGAGTTACTGGAAAAGAGGTGGAGTTCAAGTTCAGCTTCCTTTTAGATAGTGTCCCTAAAGATAGCTCAGCTTCTAGCTGCTACTTTGAATCCTGTTCACTTCTACACAAGTATTTTTGAACTTTGGAGAATTCTGTTTCTGGGAGGAGTCTCTGCTTGTACAGATGAGGAAATTTAGGCTCTGATAAGAAAAAGGCTTGCCCAGGATCTTTGCTTAGACAGAACTGGAACCTGGTTCTTCATCTACCTGAACCCATGACTTTTCTGTCATATCAAGCACCTACTGTGTGCAGAAAGATTTCTCTGGGGTAGCTGTGAGTGGGGCTGAAAGAGGCCCTGGTGCCTGGGCAGTGGCAGAACAGAGGGGATAGAGAGAAGACTGAGGTGTGGAAGAGTTTGCTTTGAGCTAGATTCTGTCCCTTGCTCAGCTGGGGGCCCATGCTGGGGAGCAGCCCTGTAGCCTCCTGGTTGAAAGGGGGGAGGAAGATGTAGGTGGGTCAGGAATGTCTTCATCAAGACTCAAGTTTGCCTGCGTTTGAGGGCTGAGGGTTGAAGGGGAAAGAGGAGCTGCTTCAGATGAGGGCACAAGAATACTCACTGAGAAAAATGTATTCCCAAGTGTGACAGGGTCATCCTTTGTGTTCTTGGGAAGGGGCCTACCAGCCCCAGAATTAGAATTCTTGATTCTAATCTGAACCCTTTCAAGAGTCCAATCCACATGTGATTTCAATCCACATCTGATTTTGTAATTCTCTAAAACTCTTGAAAGGGTGTGGATTAGAACTGAGAACATGCAGTATATTTTAGGGGTAAGCGAGGGTAGTGAACCAGAGCAGCGGATAAAGCCAGAGGAGAGGGAGAGAGAGAGGAAGAAAGGGGTTTTGGCAGTTTGGTTGCTTGGCTTTGGCTCAGGAGCTTGAAACAGCTTTTCCCACTGACTCAGGGTGGTTGCCCTGGTAACAGGGTGGTGGTTGCTAGGCTCAGGGAGCCAGTTCACCATCCGGAGTCCTCAGCTCTAATGTATGCTGAAGGTTGGCATGTCTCAGAGCCGAGAGTCTGTGGATTTCAGATGGCAGCTATTGCCTTCTGTCCACTCCTTGGGTCCTGTCTGCTCTCCTTATCTGCCTTGCTGATTCTCTGACCATATATGTCATTTTCTTGGGCTCCAGGAATGCAGCAGGCTTTAGAGCAGCCTTTTCTTTGGGATTGGATAAATGAGTTGTATTGAAACCTCCTCCCTCACACATCTGGTGAGCTCATGGTGGGGAGAGGGAGGTGCTTCCTCTAGGGCTGAGAGCAAAAGGTGCCACCTCCTATGGCTGGGACCCAGACCTGGACAAGCTTGGCTTCGGTGCTGGCTCTTCTCCCTCCCTGCCTGCTGTTTGGTCCATGACCTCCTCATCTCAGCACTCTGGATGTCATGAGCAGCCCCCCCTTTTCATCTGTTCCCTCTAATCCTTAGGGCAATCTATCGACCTTCCCACATTAAAAGTAGTATGTGGAGCCCCCCACAGGTTAAGAGGAGGCCTGGGAGCCTTAAGAGCCTGCAGGTTGTCTGCTAGGACTGGCAGGCAGATTCCATCCCTTCTGCTGATTCTTGTTCAGGACAAACCCAGCTGGGTCTTTTTTCTGAGACCCTGCCATCTCTGGCCACCTCCTCTTCCTTGGGCCAGAGAAAGGAGTAGCATAGCCAGGGCCACAGCTGGCCTTTTTCAGGCATGGTGTTTGGAGACTCTTAGATTCCTTAGATTCTTGTAACATCCATCCCTGTAACTGCCGGGACCCCTCAGAAGTGTGATATAGACTTCTGTCCTTTGCAGCTGGGATGGCATGACTGGGCCATTTGGGTGGTAGGCACTGTGGGACCTGGCACAGTTCTTCCCGCCCAGCTGAGGACCTGAAGGGAGGTGCCAAGCTGTGCCATCCCCTACTCCAGCTGCCTTTTCTGGCAACACACAGAGCTCTTGGCAGGATGAAAAGCATTGAGGAACAGGGACAAGGGTGCCAGGAGAGGAAAGCATGAGGGCAGGAGGGCCCTCTGTAAAAGTTATAGAAGAGGGTATCCGGGTGAGGTAGCACACGTCTGTAATCCCAGCGGCTTGGGAGACAGAGGCGGGAGGATTGCAAGTTTGAGACCAGAGGCAGTCTGCATAACTTAGCGAGACCCTGTCTCAAAAAGTAAAAAAAGTGGACTGGGGGTGCAGCTCAGTGGTCCAGCACTTGCAGAGCATGCAGGCGCAAGGCCCTGGGTTCAACCCCCACTACCGCAAAAAAAAAAAAAAGGGGGGGGGGAGGGTGTCACTGACCCACCCCCTTCCCTCCTCTCCAGGTTTCTCTCCAGGTTCTGCTGTGGAGGACAGACTTGGCCATGGATCCACTCTCAGAACTACAGGATGACCTTACCCTTGATGATACCAGCCAGGCTCTGAACCAGCTGAAGCTGGCCTCCATTGATGAGAAGAACTGGCCCTCAGATGAAATGCCAGACTTTCCCAAGTCAGGTGGGCATTGCCACAGGTCTCTTCAGGCATGGTAGAGGGGGAAACCCCTTCCTGGTAAAGGAGGCCCTGTGGAAGGGGGAGCGGGGATAAGTAGACCATCTCTAGTCTGGGTTAGCAACACAAACCTCACTGAGGGAGGGCTGAAGAGGGTAACTGTCAGAGAAAGCACTGTGTCGGCACCCTGCGTTACCCCTGAATTTGCATCCTCTTTAGATGACTCCAAAAGCAGCTCACCAGAACCTGTCACGCACCTGAAGTGGGATGACCCTTACTATGACATCGCCCGGCACCAGATTGTGGAGGTGGCAGGTGAGCATACCCAGTAATTTCCTTTTTTTCTCACAGTCTATGCTCCTGTCCTAAAGCAGGAGCCCCTCACGCTGTAGGGGAGGAGAGTGTGGGGGAGCACGCTGTACCTATCCTGTGGTCTGACCCCAGGCCTTGTAGCTTCTGAGCACATGTACTTTTCCTTAAAAGCACAGTTATTGTCATTGCCATTCAATACGTTCACCCACCATCACTTCCTGACCTCTGGCCCCATTGTCTCTGATTGGAGACAGTATGTGGGAGGTAGTATGGCCTAATGGATTTGAAGTAAGAAAGTGCTAAGTTAAACCTCTAGCTCTGCTCTTTGAACTCTTGCTTCCGTATGGAGATGCTGAGATGATTACAATAATGCATGTATATCAGGGCCTCCCCAGAGCCAGAACACAGCCAGCCTTGAATAAGTAGATTTACCACTCCCCTCATTTCATTCCCGTCTCCTCCCTCAGCCCTGATGTCAGCTTTTCCACCCCGTTGCTTACTGGGATGGTGTCAGTCCCTCCTGGGAAACTCTACCTCCAAGGAAGTGTTGAATGGGCAGAGCCTCCTTTCAGAAGTACAGAGCCACATGGCTGTCTGGACCATCAGATTCCTGGCAGATGTCCTGCCCTGCTAGGAATGGGTGCAGAGTCACCTTTGGGTCTTTGCTTCAGGGTCTCAGTGTTAGAAGAGACAGTTATGAGGCCAGGCAGCTATCAGCAAGGAGTCAGCCTGGTCCTACTCTGAGGCACAGGGAGCCTGGTAGAATGCAGCCCTTAGATCCCAGTATGCGGCTGGCTAAGGGGCTTGGAAGAAGCCACGTGCCTAGAGGCATCTGGCCATGGGAAGCAGTAGGGTGCTCCACCCCTTGGGATGCGGGGCCCAGAGAGGGATGGGCAGTTGAAAGGATTGCCTCTAACGTCCAGGGTGATACTGTAGCATCTGTGTTGCTGGTGCCAGCCCTGGTCTGGGTTGAGGGTCTTAGTTTTGGCCTCTCTCACTCCTACAGAAGAAAGGCTGAGAGTTTCTTCCTGGCCTGGCCTGACCTGGGTGCAGGAGAGCGACCTGGTGAACCTGAGTGGGGTGTAGGGATGTCTGACATGAAGGAGTCTGTCCTGGCTCCTGCTGACCTTTGTGGTCAAGTCACAAGAGAGCATGAGCTGAAGCCACTCCTCCTACCTTTGTGGGTTT
This sequence comes from Pedetes capensis, assembly GCA_007922755.1. Classification (NCBI taxonomy): domain Eukaryota; kingdom Metazoa; phylum Chordata; class Mammalia; order Rodentia; family Pedetidae; genus Pedetes; species Pedetes capensis. Next base: position 90,292 of record VMDO01006883.1, read on the forward strand.
TCCCTTGTCCCTCAGCAAGCATACTTGCAGCATGTTTTTGTTTCTGCAGGGTGTGGGGGCCCTGAGGGGGCCCAGCCAGGTAGGTGTCAGTCTTGGCTCGCTGGGTTTGGCCTTTCTGGGCTGTGGTCTCTGGGTCTGTGGATTACAAAGGGGCAGTGGTGTCCCCGTGTGCCTGCCTTGCTGAGGTGAGAGGAGTATAGATTAGCACTGCTGGAGTGAGCCTGTGGGATTATCCCTGGCACTAGAAATTGGAGAAAGAGTCCATGTAGAAGGGAGAGTAGGCTATGCCCCCACCCCTCTGCAGCCTGTGTTGTCCTTGCTAGCAGTAGCTGCCAGGATCCTTGGTCAGATTTGACTCAGTCCCAGTGGGTTCTTTCCTGTGGTGGGCTGGTACATTTTTAACAGTGGGTTCTCTAGAGAGGAGGAATAAAGGGCCTTAATTTGTAGCATTGGCAATTTCTGCCACAGTTGGTTTCAGTCTACCCATGTGATATCAACTGGCTCACAACACTCCTGACAATTTAACAAATGTCTGAGCTGTCTTCAGCACACCATGGGTTCTGTTAGGCTTAGCCCCCCTTCACATCCCTGGCCTGCTCTGCACGTTGTGGGCGGGCTGGGGCTGGTCTGGCAGTTCCCAGAATGGCAGCTGGAGGAGCTGTCCTGTCAGTGATTAACACTCAGGCCACCCTGGGAGAGTCCTGATTGGTATCTAGGGAATGCAGAGGCCTCACTCTTGGGTGGCTTGTCATACTGCACACTGCCTCATTGAGCCCTCTCCCCCCGTACCCTGAAGACATCTCAGCTGGCAGCTCCATCTCTCGCCTAAGTCTCCAGGGTAGAATCTGCTCCCTTCTGAGACCATGTGGGGGAGGTGTAATTCTGGTCCTCTTCACCTGTGTTTCTTGTCCCAATAGCCACCGTCCCTATTGCCAAATGCTGGGCCACCCAAAGACAGGACAATGGGACTCCACTTCAGGGAGTGGGAGTGGAGAGCCTAGACTCTAGGGTTGCCTGTACTCTCTATTCCTTACCTATATGGAAGTCTTGCCATCTGACCCCTCACTGTTCCTCCGTGGTCCCCATCCCCACCCTTATCACAGCTTCATTCATTGTACATTTCTAGAACAATATCATAGAAGTGTGGAATAAGCCCTGTGGTCAGCATTGAGGATGCAGTGAGGAAAACCCATGTTCCTTCCCTCAAGAAGCCTACAGTTTAGGATTGGGGGTGTAGCCCAGTGGTGGAATGGGTGCCTAGCGTGTGTGAGGCCCTGGGTTTAATCCTCAGCACTAGGGGGAGTATCTTACAATCTAGTGAAATAGTTCTTAAAACTGGTCACAGGCCTCTTTGAGACCATGAAAGATATCTCCAGGGTATAACTCTCTGTTTCAAGAAAAAATGTGCATGTGATGGCAACATTTTTCAAATAACATGGAGTTGGTAGATTTGCTGAGCCCGTCTGTGGAGCCCTGGTTGAAAACCTACAACTCCACATTTCCAGGGTTTTGTGGCCAACTGAAAGGTGGAACCACAGGCTACTGACCTCCCTTTGTTTCCTTAACCACTTACTAGATCTTTACATTCCAGAGCTGTGAAAGCTCACAGCTCTTATGCTCTGGCTGAATTCTCAACTTTGCCAGCCAATGAGGGCTGCCTTACTGCCTTATTGCAGTCATACCACTGTGACATCCAATCCTGTCAGGTCTCAGAAGCTAAACAGAGCTGGGCCTGGTTAATACTTGGATGGGAGACTGCATGGGAACACCAGGTGCTGTAGGCTTGGGAGAAGGACCCAGCAGCCTACTCCTAAAAAACAATCAGCTGTTGAAAACCCTATGAATAGCAGAGAAGCACGACAATAGCATTTTATCTGTTGTAAAGAGGGTCACTATGAGTCAGACACCCACTCTACAACACCTAACAACAACAACACTCCTCCCACCATCCCTGCCCCCGTGTTCTGGGCATTTCCTGTGGTTAGCTGAGAGTATGTAGATGATGTGCCCCCTCTTCATGGACTTGTGGTACGAGTCCCAGGGATTTCTGAAGCTCCAGAGCATGAGGCTGGGCAGCCGGTCTAAGCCTTTGTCCCTGCTCCTGCCACTCTGTTCTTCTTCCTGTCAGAACCATTGTGAAGCGCACCAGAACAGGAATGTACTCCTGAGCCACCCACGGCTGGCCTAGAGGGAACCTAGCACACCAGGCTGTAGGCTCAGGCATGGAAGAAAGCAGGTGGCTCTTGGGTCTTCACAGTAGACCTGCTGCCTGGCATGGTGGCACATGCCTGTAACCTTAGTACTTGGGAGGCTGTGGCAGGAGGATCACCAGTCCAGGGCCAGCTTGGGCTGCACAGCAAGTTTAATGCCAGGCTGGATTACACAATGAGACCCTATCTAAAGAACAAAACAAAACAAAACAACCTAAAAAATAAACAACAACAATAAAAAAGGAGACCTGCTGCTAGATGGAGCTGCACTTACTCTTCACACTGCCTTGTAAAGGATTGTCTGCTTGTTTGTCTGGAGAAATTCTGTCCCAAGCTTTGGGAAATTCACTAACACAGTCTAACTTGTAACCTGAACATCAGGTACAAACTCACAAATGAAATCGTACATACCACAAAATGGTGACCTGTGACTTTGCATAGGCTATGAACACTTATTATTTGAGATGAGGTCCTACTACATTTTCTAGGCTGGTCTTGAACCTGTCTCAGCCTCCTGAGTAGTTGGAACTAGAGGTGCGCATCACTGCACCTGACCGCCAACACTTACGGAATACCTGCCACGTGCTGCACCAGCACTAGAGATTCGAGCTGCTCCTAAGCTAGTAGGAAACAATATCAACAATTGCGCAGGAGAGTTGGAGTGTCATGACGGAGATGGATGATGTTTTATGCCGGGAGCCGTGAAAAGAGCCAGCTCCCCTTTCTGGGGGTGATAGGGTTGGTGATTATGCCTGTGGTGAGTCTTTAGGGTTCAGAGGAATTAGCCTAGAGGAAGGGAGGAGACTTGTCTTGAGAAAGATCTCTCTGGTGTGAGAAACAGCAGAGGCTCAACCCAGCCTGTACCTGCCTCTGTCTTGGAAGTATACATGGTGCAAGCCTGGTGTGAGCCATTTAAGGAATGTTTATAGGACCAGGTCCCACAGGGCTTAGCTGGAGTGGGGTTCATGAGGAAATGCATACCGGGGCAGCAGAGTTGGAGGCAGGTAGGTGTTTGTAATCCTCCAGGGCTAGACACTGGGGCAGGTTAGTGGGGAAGATAGAACCTCTTTCTGGGCTTGGTGAGCTGGGACTCAGACACTGACCCAGGAAATTTGTGGAGAGCCTGGCCAGGACCTTTCAGGGCCAACAGAACCAGTCAGGGCTTTGGGTAGAAACAAGGGATGGAAGGCTGAACAACATAGTCAGACTGTTAAGAGTGAGGATCCAAATCAGACCAAAGCACCAGCCCACACAGCCTGTAGGGATGGGGCCACCCTGGCCACATTCCAGAAGCCTTCTACCCGTCCACTGAGTCCTGCTTCAGCCCCCCAAAAAAGAGTGAGAACAATCTTGGTGCAGTATACATGCCTATAATCCTAGTGACTCAGTTGGCAGAGGCAGGAGATCACAAGTTTGAGGCCAGAAGCAACCTGTGTAATTTAGCAAGTCCTTGTTTCAAGATAAAAAATGAAACAAAAGGGCTGGGTTGCAGCTCAGTGGTAAAGTGCTTACAAAGTATGCACAGGCCCTGGGTTCAATCCCTCAGTACCACTAAAAAAAAAAAGTCAAAGTTTTGGGAGCTCTCTAGAAAAGCACTGGCTCCTGGGCTCCATCATGGACTGAAAAGGATCCTTGGGATCATAGCTTATTAAATACAGGGAGGCACAGCCAGAGTGAGCCATCCTTAGTCATTAGGTAAAGTGGAGGGACCGCCTTTTCTTGTATTTTTAGGGATTGTGTAAGTGGTTTTTTATTTACCTCTCAAGACATGCAACTGTAACACTGTGGTATCTGATCTTGTCAGATCTCAAAAGCTAAGTAGGGTCAGACCTGGTTAGTACTTGGATGGGAGACTGCCTGGGAACACCAGGTACTGTAGGCTTGGGAGAAGGACCTGGCAACACACTCCCAAAAAACAATCAGCCATTGAAAACCCTATGAATAGCAGAGAAGCGCTGAGAATAGTGTTTCGCCTATTGTACATAGGATCGCTGTGAGGCAGATACTGACTCAACGACACCTAACAACAACAGGCCATGGGGATTAAGTAGGTGCAGTGTGGTGTCTCTGGAAGGGTGAAGGGGAATTGCCCAGGACATGAGGGCATGCAGAACAGGCCTTGTCCCTATTGGACTTTCTATGGGATCCCTGATCCATGATATTATCACTTTGGGATAACAGTATGTGTCTTAAGAGTTTCCTGGCTTTGTGACAAAGCCAGATGGTCAGATCGTTAAACTGACTGGGGGCAGACATCTCTGAGTGATGTCACCCAGGTGATCATTTTGCCACAGCTTTAAACCTTCTGTGAACTCCATGTTCTGTAGAATATCCTCACTGGGAAAAGATATGATTTCTAGAAGTATCAAGAAGTCAGTCAGAGCCAAGTGTGCTCAGTCATTCTAGTGATAAAATCAGAAGGTGTTAGAAGTGGTGAGAAATGAGACGGGACTTTTAGGTAACCAGACTGATTTCCTCTGTGGCCTTAAGACTTGCTGAGAAGGCAGCTTCAAGAGGTTTTCCATATGCTTTTCACGGTGGGGGTGCTTAAGTATAGACAAATTTTAGGATGACTTGTTGGCAAGAAAATACGTGTTTGGTAAATGTGAGTTTTGTTTTTTAAATTGAGAAAAAATTTATATAACAGTCATTTTGAAGTATGTAGTTCAATAGTATTTAGTACATTGACAATTATGCAACCATCACTTCTATCTAATTCCAGAACTTTCATTACCTATACCAAGCCCTGTACCCCTTAGGGAGTCCCTCCCCATTCTTCCTTCTTCCTAGCACCTGGAAACCACTAATTTGCTTTCTGTCTTGATAGATTTACATATTCTAGGTACCTCACATAAATGGAATCATACAGTAGATGCCTTTTTGTGTCTGGCTGCTTTCACTCGGTATCATATTTTCAAGGTTAACCTATTTCATAGCATATATCAATGTTCATCACTTCTTTATAGCCAATCTTCCATTGCATGGATATACTACATTTTCTCCTTTCCTTTCCTTTCCTTTCCTTTCCTTCCTTCCATCTTTTTTCAGTACTAGAGGGTTGAACCCAGGACCTCATGCATGCTTTGCAAATGCTCTACCACTGGATTGCACCCCCAGCCCATTTTTTGCTCTTTTATCATGAGACAGGGTCTCACTAAGTTACATAGACTACCTCTGACCTCGAAGTTGTGATCCTCCTGCCGCCCTAGTCTCTGGAATTACAGGCATGGGCCACCGTGCCTGGTTATGTTTTCCTTATTGATTCATCCATTGATTGGCATTTGGGTTATTTCCACCAGACGTGACTCTTTAAAAAGTGATGTTACTTTTTTGTACTCTGATTCAGTGGCCCTGAAACCAATGGGTCTTTCTTATGTGGCACCTATTTGAACGCAGGTTGACTGCTCAGAGGTAATACGCATGGGCTGCTCTGGCTCCTGTACTAACGGCATGGGTCCCCAGGCTGGCACCTTGAAGTTTATTGCCCTCCTGGGTTTTTTTCTTTTTTTTTTTTTTTGGCAGTACTTGGAGGTTGAACCCAGAGCCTTATACATACTTTGCAAGTGCTCTGCCATTGAGCTGCATCCCCAGCCCATCTTTTATTTTTTATCTTGAGACAGAGTTTCA